>JAYMTP010003275.1:0-17406 GCA_036897365.1 Geranium brycei | reverse complement strand
CAGAGTGCCCCCAGATGTAGGTGATGTTGCACCGAACTGGGTAAACATATTGTGTGTCTTCTATTTTCTGTTTTAATTGTGTTTTGTCTATTATCTGTGATTGAGCAAGTTGTCAAACACAAAGTCACTACATCGTGTACTGTACGACATCTTGCTTCTGTGACTAACCAGGAATTTCAAAAATATAGGTGAAAATTTTATTTTAGAGTATTTTTTTGTAAGGAACTCCATAATATTTTGCATATATATATGCATGGCCTAAACTTCCATTTTACAAATGATTTGCATTTGGTATATAATCACTGCATTTGATGATTATGGGTCACGTGCTATTTAATTGAAATCATTTTTTCCCTATTTTGTTAGTCAATAATTATTGAAGTGATTAAGTTTCATTATTTTCAAATTATTCTCTATAATCTCTTATACAATATGATAGTACAAATTCCTTTTTGTCAATCATTTTGCACTCTTTTACTTATTAGTTTGTACACAATGACTCATATTGATGTATTATTCTTAATTTTAAATTTTAAATATGTATATATATAAGGATGCATTTCAGTAAAAACTAAAAGATGCGCGAGAATCGTGAGAATCAACGTAGGGGAACCATGTGGTAGGGGGAACGGGTATTTTTCTATACTCAATAAGTGAACCTTGTCGGAGTAGTAGTTTAACGAGAGTTTAGAAGAATTTTTTTTAGTCTGCCACGTCAGCGCTAATGTCAGCACGCACCACGTGTCGCGCTCCTAGCAGTTCGCACGGTTCGCATGGACTGGTCTGGCTCGCACCAGATCATGCCTCTTTCTTTATATATTTTTAAATTACATTTATTGAAAATCCGAAAGAAATATCATTTTACATGTAATTGTGAATATAAATTATTTATATTTTTGTTGCATAAAAGACCGATTAGAGTACAAGATTAAGGAAGTTAATTACATAGTCAATTTTGTATCAAGTAAATAGTTTATAGTAAAATAAAAGAAATCATCATAAAACACATCGCCTTTCTTAAGTGTGAAGGTTTTATGAGTGACAATCACAAGGTGGAAGTTGTAATAGTCTTTCTTGTTCTCAACGATAATGACAACAAGGACCTTAAAAATAAATGCACTGTCTTATTATTTTATTTATTTGTCTTATTTTTAAATAAAATAATATTTCCCTATGAACAATAGTACTATTTTGAAGGCTCCTTGCGAAGGAAGGTTTGCAACATCACAAAGGAGAGTCTAATTCCTACAAGGAAAAGGTTATAATATATCTTTTTTAATCACATAAATACTTGAATGTATTATTGATTCAATATTTCTAATACGATCGGGTCAAATGAAATGTATTCAAAATTTTAATTAAGATATTTCGTATAAAAATTTTATTTATGGCTAGGTATGAATAATTCATCTCCAGACGCGACATAATAAAAATTATTATCTTAATATTATTTTAATTCGAGAGTGACTGAGTATTACCCACATATGAAGAGGCCGAGATGGGTTGAAGAAATAAAAAACAATAAATATTGAGTTGAGTTCGGGAAACTCGAGTAGAGATTAGATAAAATAACTTACTGTATATGCTATCATTCTTAATCATAATCAAATATACCTCAAATTTACATAATAAATTATAGTTTTGTCACGGGTCAGAGTTCGAATATTACTAATACTAATAACATTTTGGCCTTCAATAAGGTTAAGATCCAAAATACAATA
Source organism: Geranium brycei (assembly GCA_036897365.1). Taxonomy (NCBI): domain Eukaryota; kingdom Viridiplantae; phylum Streptophyta; class Magnoliopsida; order Geraniales; family Geraniaceae; genus Geranium; species Geranium brycei. The sequence continues at coordinate 15,685 of JAYMTP010003275.1, read as the reverse complement.
ACTGTATTAAAATTTCTTCTTCTCTTTCTCTTCCATAGTCCTTACCGACAAGGAGATGAAAGAAAAACTAGGATGGCATTATGGTAATACGTGGAAGAGAAGGTTCATAAATATGTGGGAGAGAAATGAGATTATATGCTGTGGGACAGCGGGAAAGATCATTGTCAGATGGCACTGACTAGTGTGTGTGTGAAGCTGTTGTTTTCAAGATATATTGACCCACAAACCTTAGGACACTATGTAGTCTTGTGGGTGTAGGACAATACACCCTAAACCTTACCCTACAAAAACTTGAATCATTTGCCTAAAGATGGCAATGGTATTGGTAGAAGTAATTTTTATTTTCCTGAACTTTTCTACCAGATATCCATAGAGTCTATGCTCAATTTAAAATTTATAAAAACTGACAATATTACGAATACTGGTTCAGTTTTATGATCTCGATCATATACAAAAAATAACAAGTCTCAATTAAACGATCAATAGTCATGTGTGAAATGATAGAGATTGCTAATTTTAATTCTCATGTTAACATTATTTATCGTCAATGAAAATTTTAGGATAATTACACGCCACTATCATCAATTTTAAATTTTATTTTTCACTCATTAAACTACTGTTTTTTCTCATGGAAATTGACAGTGTTTAAAAATAATTACCATATCTCAACTTAATGAGAAAAAATTCACATTTTTTAGCTTAGTCGAGTTCCACGAGAAAAAAAATGATAGTTGATGAGTGTAAGATAAAATGTAAAGTTGAGAATAATAATGTAAAAACGAGTATAATTGAAGACAGTGATGTGGAATTATCGAAAAAAATTCAATCAACTATAAACATGTTAACATGATTTCATCTTCCTCTCCTTTTCTGCCCCAACCTCTCATTCAATTATTGAGAGTAATGAGTAGATACACCACTCATGAATTCAATAGATAACTTTTTTCTTGTTTCAATTTTAAGTTATATTTGACTTTTATTAATCTTTGAAATATAACAAAATATAAAGATTACCAAATTATTCACTTAAATTTATCAAATTAAAAAAATTAGAATCTAATAAAACTCAATATAGTTCTTATAGACAGCATGTGTGTAGATGAATACTATGAAACTACAATTCTAATATAACCATTACTACACAAATTACAAACAAAAGTAGGTTACACAAGTTGAAGACATATATAGTATGAAAAAATAGCATATGATTGAGATGTAGAAAAGACATGAATTTATAGGAAGTGACAAAAACAAAACCTTTCTCTGTCTCCTTTTATAATGTGATTCAAAAATCAGAATCTTTTGCAAAACTCCACCAATTAGACCCATTACTCTCTGATGTGCTGTACCTGGTTGAATCCAAAAGAAAAAACACTATTCACTGCACAACAAATATCACCTAGCTGCCCATTAGGGGTTGTCTAGTTCTATTTTGTGATGTCATGGGTTCGAATCTATTATGTTATCGAACATTTCTTCTATATCTGATAAATTTAACAAAAATGAACATATTGCTACAGTCGTATATATAATACAAGGTTGTAGATGTCGCACGACGTTTTGATGGCGAACAGAGAACTTCAGGGCCATGGCGGGATTTCCATTTTTGTATTTTTATTTTTTATATAAATTAATTTACATATATAATAAAAATGCATATTATACTACAATTTATAATATTTTTAACTTTTTTTAAAAAAATTAATTAGTTTGGACATAACCGATTCAAATTAGTCTAAAATCAGAACAAAATCGGCTCAAAACGGTCAAAATGCTACGACGCTACGACATTGCGCCAGTGTGGTTTTCGAGGCTATGGCGCCGCCATGACGGACATGGAAACCACCATTTACAACACTGCTGTAATAATGTCAAATTTACTTGATTGTTGAAGATTATCTGATAAATAATAAATATATTTGAATACTTTTTTCACTAAAAATTATTAAATATAAAATTAATTAACTAATAATAATTATTATAAGAATATAACATATCCTCATTTTAATCATTATGCTATGATCTATATATATATATTAGCAATTTGATTCAAAAATAAAATAAAATATATATTAGCAATAAAAAAACAATGGTGTTCCATCACAATCATAGACCTATAGACACAATCAAAATGTTGCTACAACCTAGTTTCGGGGTAAATGTTGTAATAATTACATCATCTACCAAATGGTTTTTTTCTTCTTCAAATCAATGATTAAGGTGGGTGGAAACTTAGCTACATGATCACACATGTGACTCACAATAGTTACATGCATTGTTGCTAATTTGATATGGCCCAAGTTAAAGAAACATATAATATTTAAAAAAATGAAAAATATTATAAATGGAATCCAAAAAAGGCACAAACAATGGACCTAATGTGTAGAGCATGTGTTAGCTACTTCTGTTTTGTAGCAAACATATGTCACTCCCACATGCAACAGCACATGCCAGCTTTTGCTTGTTTCTTCTCTCTTTCTTTTCTTCTCAACCTTTTATAAAGATGGCAAAAGTATATATGGTACTATAACAAGAGTTCACTAGCTAGGCTTGCCTCAACATTTTCAATGCTAATAGCAAATTTCTATGGTTTTTGATATCATTCATGCTTAAAATATAATATTGTATAGAGAAGAATTCTACAACAAATCAAATTCGCAAAATTGAAGAACTTTGTAGAACCATATAGATAGTGTAGTGCAAAATTGTAGAACGTTATGGACCCGTAGAACTCTTAAGTGTGCGTTGTAAAACCTCGCTGTCACGTGCCGCACGCTAAGACAACACACGTCTAAATCCGCACTAATCCAACGGCTATATAACGGTTAAACATTCTACAACCATTTGTAAATGAATGTGCTCCATATTATATAAAGGGGTAACTGTTAATAAATGGGCATTATTTCACTTTTTGCAATTAATTTTCATACATTAGATTTATATAAAAAAAATTGCAACAAGACTCGAACTGATGACACTTAAAGTTGAAATCAAAGTGCTTAACTAGTTGGTTGGAGCCTTGGAGGCTTGTATTTACAAGTAGAAGTAAGTTTCCTTCATATTTGTAATCCTATAATAATAAATACAATCTTTTTTTTTATAAAAATAACATTGTTAGAAGTTAATTGAAAAGACAAAATTATCATTTTAAACTACAATAATTAAAGATTTAATTGTAAAAATAAATCTCACTAATTCAATCATACTTCATTAGAAAATCACATGTAAATATTTAAACGAAACCTTATGTAATTTTGAAAACCAACATACAATATAGTCTTCAGTTAAATTGCTTAAACTTTATAGTAACTCAAATTGATGACATTTTTATAAAAACTTACGGATTGACCATATTCTCTTAACTTCAAATAAAATAACATATTAAATATGGTCCAAAGATTTTTTTTTTTTTTTTTAAAAAAAAATTCTAGAAAAAGATGTGCAACTTAGTGATCCCATAAACCATACTTTCCCTGACTAAAAGTATGCTTTCTCCTAAACAACCCTACACTAAGCTATAAAACTATAGCTATGATGGCAAGACAATGCACTACAAAAGTGATAAATAACTATTAATTGAAATAGAGATGTGACTATGAACCGTTATGGTTAATGACATCTTTTGATGTGAGTTTTAGGGTTGGATATTCATTTTAGGTTGTCCTGAAAGTGAGGGTACCACTTTTTCTGAAGCCCACAGTGCATGCATATCCTATATCTCTAAAGGAAAAAAATAATATGTAAAGAGCTAATAGAATAGTAGCTTTTATCTTTTGGAATTTGGAAGGAATCATATATATGGACACTAGAGCACATTGAGAGTGGACTTATGGTCCAATCCCCATACTTCAACTACAATGTAAAAAATCATGCTTGTAAAAAAGTTGTGTAGAAGAAGACTCTTCTGTGAATCATTACTCACTACCCTTATTTGAAGTTAGTATTAGAAGGATAATGTCAATTAAATGTTTAAAATATTTATTTTTTGTTCAATTTGATGTTCAAAACTTTTTGATCTTTTGTGATGTAGATGTCCAAGATGTTTAGAAATTGATATATAACAAGTATCAATGACAACCTCAGTGTCTTCATTGCAACTTTTTGTTTTAGTTCTGCCCGTCCAGATCAAAGATTTCATCGATACAATATAGTAAGGTCGCATATTACTGTATTGTCATCCTTTGCTCGCAAACGAAGAATGTTCAATTACACTGATCCACATCACCGAATCAGATCTCCCTTTCAGTCTACGGAATGTTCAGATCCCAAATTCGCTCTATGTGTTCTCCTGTATCTTGAGCTTTCATAGAAGTTCATAACAGAGGCCGAGAAAACCTAAAAATTTCACAAGAATCTTGGCGTCACCTCACAAGAAAACAAAATAGACTATATTGTCAAGATTCGGCATGCAAAAGAGGAACACTCACAAAATCTTGCTCGGGCCACCGTTTAGCGAACCTTCGTTAACTTATTTGTGTTATCATTTTTTATTCGAGTGTGAGCTCTCTTTTCGAGATTCAACTCGCTTTTCTTTAATATATATTGTTCATTTACCAAACAAAACATGTAAAAGCCAGAGACGCAGTAAATAAAACTTTGCAGATTAATCATAAGCTAGTCAGGGATTAATCAAATTTGTATTTTTATATTTGTATTAAAAAATTATTATGCATATTCAAAATACAAATATAAATCATGTTATACGAAATAATAAAAATAAATATTCAAGATATAAAATATAAATATTTTAATTTTCGTTGCATCCAATTTAAGCTACCAGATTATATAAAATTGAATCAATATTATAAAATTCTATACCTAAGCGACTGACTTGACCAATTTTTTAAAAGGGATAATTCCGTGTCAGTACCCCAACATTGTCTCATATTCAATTCAGTACCCCAAGTTTGAAACTTTTTTTGTCGATACCTCAAGTTTAAAAAATTAACACTTCACTCCATTCTGTCAAAGAAACTGTTAAATTTTTTTAATGACCAAAATGCCCCCGTGATATAAATTCTGGAAGTATAATTATTCATAAATGTGCAAAGACTATTTTACCCTCATTTAAATGATAAACTAACCTTCTGCTCCAAGGGTATAGTAGTCTTTTCAAGTAATAAATTAAACAAAAATTTAAAAACTTGTGAAATGACTAAAATGCCCTCAAATATTCATCAAATTTTCAAACAAATGCCATCAATTTCAATTCCTAAAATTTTAATCTCTTAATTATATCTTCCTTTTTCTCCAAATCTGTTAAATGCCTTCATGCCTTCTCTTAATTTTGAACCAACATTCAACCAAGAAACTGCTAGAATCTGTTCAAATCAACATTCAACCAAACCAACAATCAGAGACCCAAAAACAACCTTCAAACCAACAATCACAAACCCAGAAACAGATTCAAACCCTGCTGGAATGGAACGGATCTTGTAGAAACCTTGAGCTCAAAACTCTAATTCAAGATGAGAATGGAGAATATGTTGTTGATGAAGCACTTGCCTTGAAATAAAAATTGAAGTAGTCTCCGAAGATCCAAAAGAAAAGTCAAGAAGAAGCACATGTGTTTGAAATAAATATATACATATATCCCACTGAAGTCCATGTTATAACTCATATCATTCTTACAGGCTTGCACAGTTGTCTCCAAGATGCAAATAACTCAAGTATCTGTTCAGCTTCACTATCATTACTCAATAGAAGTCGAAACTCGCGCCAACGTTGAAGCTCCCGGCGCCTTCTTCTTCCGAGCTCCAATTTCATATTCACTACTTCTCAAGCATACCAATACAAAGGTTAGAAAGATAGGGTTAAGGGCAAAATTGTACTTTCACAAAGTTATTTTTAACTTTTCAATTTTGCAAATACCGTCTTACCCTCAATCCATTGATTAAAATGATTACTCAATTAGGGGTAAAAAAGTAATTTCATAATTATCCCAAAAATTATATCGTATTGAAACTTATATACCGAGGGCATTTTGAACTTTTTACAAACTAATTCTGTTATATTTAACGGTGGTTATCTTAAGTGCAACTTAAAAATTATTAGGATACCGACAAAAACAATTTCAAACTTAAGGTACTGAATTGAAAATGAAACAAAATTGTGGTACTAACATGAAATTATTCCTTTTTAAAACACCAAAACACAAGTAATAAAAATCCAACCAATTGAGAACCACTAAATCTACATTTTGTGCAGTAGCATTGAAAGTAGGAAAAATCAGTGGGGTCTATTAGTCTAACAATGTACTACAATGGGGAGGGGGCAAGTTTTCAGACTAATTTAATGCTTTTTTTTCAATTTCAATTTCAGCTGAAACATCAAAATCTTCATTTTGTCAATAATTGCCAGCTAGTTAAGACTCATTAATTACTTTTAAGATTGTACAGTGTTCAATTCATTTAAAATCAACACACAACCACACATGTCTAGTAAATGTAAAGCAAACACATCAGTTCTAGTAGCTCTTGTCACAACCAGAAAGCTTGGAAATATGGACAATGTAGGTTGTGCATGACCTTAAAGAGATAGCTTCTCCATGTTTTGGTGCCATTGCAAAGCTGTTCCATAGTTGGCTTATTGTTATGGAAAAATCATTACCGAAAAGTCATGTGTATATAGACTCTCGTTATATCTTATATGTATCGGATGTGTGACTTGAACTTATTGTGAAATTCATCTCGATCTACTGACTCTCCTTAGCCCAAACTGCCTTACACTCTCACTTGCTAACCCATCTGACAATCGTGGCCAGATTCGCTCATAGTTACAGAATTTTACAAGCTAACTTGACTCGATCTACCATGACTCTTGTACGCCATTTAGGGATAGAAAAACTCACGTGGGCGAGTTCTGAGAATTTGGGCAACGGTTTGTTCATTGAATCGTTGTACAAGTAACTTCGAAGATATTTTTTTTTTGAATTTATGTTTCGCTTCATTTTTTCATTTGATTTAATTATATATTTTAAAATTTTCTTTTATTTAATTATATGTTCTCGAGACTCAGTGATCAGTAAATCACCCGACGAGAAAAATTATAATATGATGTGACGGTGCACAAAATCACTAAAACTACCTCGTTGCCATCCCTAAATTTATTGGTCTGTCATCTAACATGTTTATTCGATGTGAGACTCATACAAAAAAACACAGCAAATGATGTAAGGAAATATCAATGTGTGAATAATATTTTTCACTGTACTGCAATGAGAAGCTGTGTATTCTTAATATGCGATAAGAAACTGACAAGTTGAGCCCTGAAGACGAAAAATCTCAAACCAATGGAAAAAAAAGTAACAATCAGCTCCAAGAAGAAAGTAAAACATTTACCAGCATTCAACAAGAAGTGGTTCATGTATACATAATATAAATAAAAAAACCCAATAATTTCCATATTATAGCCAACAAAGTGCAGTATGTATGAACATTATATCTGTAAAATCCATCTAACACAGCATATAAATCACTCAGGAAAAAATGAGAAAATAATCATGAATATATATTATAATTGTTAAAGCCAATTGGCTCTCACTATTTTCCATCTATTATTTACAATGAAACTCTATAGCAGAAGCAAATTCAGTGTTTACTTAGCTCTTGCAGTTCCTCACCATTAGTAACGGCTAGTTTCTCATAGACAGCGCTCTCTCTGAATTTCTTGGGAAGCAAGCAACGCCCCCCGAACCGCTGCTGCAAGAAAACAATAGCAGCGAACAAGAGACCGCCGAAAGGTATGATGATGTTCCAGAACGTCGAATAGAAATCTTTCCTATGGTTGGCGTATATGTACGATAAATCAAGGTACCAAGCGTAGCTATGCGCCCGGTAAAGATCATACGCGTGTGGCAGAACCCGAATCATGGTGGTTCCGATATAAAATGGTGCAGCGAGAGCTTTCTCGCTCGAGTCATTTATCAAGTTGAGCATTATCTGAGGGAGCAGAAACCCGTCGAGGACGAGACCGGAATAAGACCTAACGACGTCAAATAAGGAAACCGAAATCGTCTGATGGGAAGTTTTCGGTTTGTGAAGGAACCACGAAACCAGGCCGCCGGTTATATACAATGGCAATAACGTAAAGAAGTTCTTTCTCTCGGACGCCCACAGGCTCTTCTGAGTTCCGTCGCCTTGTTGTCTCGAGAACCATGTCTGTTGGAGAAGACGTAACTCCAAGAGGAAGGCTACCATCGTCACCACCCTCACTATAACTTCATTTACCGCGAGCCATCCACCGCTCCCAAGAAAGACATCGTCCTGACGGTCCCGGCTCCTTCCCGTTCCCGCAAACAAAGCTTCGAAGTTCAGTAATAACGGAACCATGTGTCCAACCGTTAGGAGAGTGACCATCAAGAATGAGATGTAGGGGAGCGCCTCGGGGTGCCTCTTGACGTAAAAGAGTTGCATCGCCACAAAGAGGCACGCGCACGTGTTGGAGATCAAAACCATGGTGATCTCAAAATCCATTCTCCAAATAGATTCCTCGGCTTGGCTTGTGAGGATTGAATCTGAAGACAACTTGAGAGCCTCGAAGTAGAGAGGATCATTTTTCCCTCGCATGCTTGAAATGGTGCCCTTAACCTTATCGACGCCCTTTCCAGGAAACTGAATGTTCAGGAGAATCTCACAGTCGACCGATTCGTTTCTCGTCAAGTTTTTTGTGTTCGATCTAACCCTCCAACAACCTATCATGCACAGAGCACCGGTTTCCGTATCGTAAGTCCCTTCAGCAGAAAGTTTGGGTTCAGCCAAAGAAATATCGCTACTTACCTTGAAATGGCGCGGTAGAGTCATCGTGTAAGTAATAGTCAGCAAACTACTACTATTACTATTCACTCGAGATTCAGAACCAGCAAAAGAGTTGTGTTCGTATAGCTGGTCGCCAACAAAGAGTGGGATTAAAAACCCGTTGGCGGTTTCTCCTTTGCGATTAGTCAAGGTCAGGCGGAATCTCATGTCTAACGAATACCCATCAGGATACGTCTTCCCCTTTCTCTTGGCCGTCGCTTTTTTCGCTCCACACAATTTATCTACTCTCTCAACCACAGTATACTTGTATCTCAATCCCGGTAAGTAAGACCAATAACCAGTTCTATGACTCCTGAAGACAATTTTATCAAAATATCCAGAATCATTCACATTCTTGTCGCTCCATATCTTCCCCTCCACAACACTCCTGTTTCTCAAAGTGAAAACGCTGGGGAATCTCAAGGTTAACCTTATCGAGCAATCACCAACAGATGCATTCAAGATTCGACACCCAACAGCATAGAACTGACTCCTCTCATCCCACGCTCCCTCGGCAACTATCGTTGTCTCGGGGTTAAAAGGAAACGTAACAGCAGTGCTATAGTTGGATTTAACAAAACCCAGTAACAACCTACTCTCGTTCTTTCCAGAACACCCAACGACATCATATATCAATGCATCAGGTAAGGACCCGTCAGATAAGCAGACGGGATTGCAGCTAACGCTATCACAAGCGCTACCGTATTCCAAATCAAGAACGCTCTTGTGCCTGCCAAACATCGGGCACAGACCTTCCTCGGAATTTACAAGAGGAGACAAATTGAAATTCATCATCCTAGAATCATTGTATCCTATAAAATCACTCTCATTCACTTTGTTCATCAATGTGTAGACATAACCAGGACTCTGATCAAGCACGCCCATTATCGAAACAGGACTAAAATAATTCACACTACCCTCAGAATCAACACTCTCAAATCTCCCGCTAACAACACTATCAACAACAGTAACATTCACTGAATTCGAGTAACCGAGCTTCAAAACACCATTAAGAGATCTGAAATTACCAGCATTACCAAAACCGAAGCTCGATCCAGTCCCAACCATACAGACCCTCCCAGAAGATTCTGACCAAAACCCTAGCAACCTGAAAGCGATCGATCGGCGCCTCCAGATCGGGACTCTCGGCCCCCGGAACCGAATCTCCCGCAACCTCCGATCCGATCGGAGATCAAACGGAGGCGTGAGGCTCAGAACGCCATGGATCTTGTAGATCGATCCCGACTCCGTCGCGTAGAGCCTCTTCCCGATAGTAAACGTCACCGATTTGGGGATTTTAGGGTTTTTGCCGGGAATCGAGTCGCCGCCGGTGAAGTACCCGATGCTGAAGGGGAGGGACCGAGCAATTGAGGACGATTCGAGCTCGATTCCGGTGAGATTCGATCTGGGTACGTGGTCGCTGCAGTGATTGTCGTAGAGAGCTTCGAAATCGGGAGGCTGGGACGATGCTGTGGGGGTGTTGCTGGTGAGGAAGACGAAGGAGAAGAAAATGGTAGCGAATATGGAGAATTGGGTTTTTAGGGTTTGTGGAGGGTTTAGAGGGATCGAGAGTGAAGAAGCCATGATCGTCGTCAACAGCTTGGTTTTGGCTGTTGCAGAAGAGAAGTGTAAGAGAAAGAGACCATTTTTATAGGCGAATTTTTCAATTGCGTGGTATTTATAATTCTAATTCTATTTCATTTATTAAGCCTTTTTACTCATTAATTAACAATGTTTAGTGTTATTGTATCTTATGATTATAGCAAATCATGGCCTTAATCATCGTAATCGCGTAACTTCATTTTAATTAATCATTATGTATTAAAAAGTGAACAAATATCATGGAACTAACACGTCATTTTTAGCAAGTTGTTTGAACTTGATTTATTAAATATTTGATTTAGAATCATTATAAACAAGTTTAAATCAAGTTTTAGTTTAAGATTAGGCACGAGCTTCAGCCTGATCTTTAAAATTACGATAGATTTTGCAAGTCAACTCGTTTAATATTTTCTTTTTAATTTTCTTTCGAGTTGAACTTGAACTTAGTTGAATAAGTTCGTTTGAGCGCACTTTCCTTCACGAGCCAAACCAAATCTTGGCAAATTTAAGCTCGATTCGGCTTGATTATACCCAATAAACAAATCCACAGGGATTCAAGCTCCACAGCATAAAATCACATTTATGTCAAACAAATGGACTCTTGTCATGAAGAGATAAAACTATAGGTTACCATATCAAAACCCAAAAACAGTCACCTTTGTACTCTGAAAATACCTCAAAAAACTAAGTATACTATAATTATTTCCTTAACTAGGAAGAGACCCTCCACAAAGACTGGCCTAAGCAAAATGCAAAACCTATCCCCATGGATTCACATTCACATTCACCTGTCTAACACCGAGAAGCTCTCTCCTCTTGAAGGCACTCACAGACATTGCAGATTGCTGGAAACACCTAATTTGCTCCTTCATCAATGAACCACTCTGATTATGGTACCTGGAAATCAGGTCAAAGCTAGGCCTGATGGCTGCCACGTCGCCACCAGGACCCTGGAAAGCGCCCGGAAAGGCCAAACCCGTCGTTTGAGGCACGTATGATACGCGGAAACCTGGAGATGGCAATGGCGCTGGCGCGGGGAAGGAGCTCGTTTCGGGGAAATACAATGGAAATGCTCGTTTTCTTGAATTTTCCAGGAAAAGACGAGTGCGATTGTCATTGGAGTTGGTGTCATTGCTCTCGCTGGCCCGGTTGAGGTCAAAATCGAGGGGCAGGTTGAGATCGATTCCCTTAACGGTCGAGGGTTTTGACCTTGTGTATTTCTTGAAAGCACTGGTTGGTGCAGAACCTCTCCACCCGCGAGTTTCTCCTTCTCCCGTCTTGCAGAGGCGAGATGACACGGAAATTCCAGGCGTGGCAAAAACCGGTACGGGCCTTGACATGAGAGCCCGGCGAGGAAAATGATCAGTTTCGTAATTTCCATGGAAGTCTTCATTCAGGTCAATGCTTGAGACATCAGTCGTCTGGCCATTGCACGATACAGAACTTTTCATTGAACGCTCTTTAGGACAGCACTTTTTGGCATCAGGCGACGCCTCTTGATAGGTACGACAAGAATTAGAAGACGAAGACTCGGTTTTAAGGTTTTTACCATCTTCACACACATTCGGACAATGCAAGCCAGTTCTGGTTGCCAACTTACAAATTTCTTTGCCTTGGGTTAAACTCGTTGACAGTGAAATAACAGAAGAGAGTGGTTCACAATCACGCGCATTGTCTTTTTCCGTTGCTACTGATTTTGTTCCTTCAAGAGACTGTATGGTCCTTGGATTAGTTGCAGCGCCCCGAGCTCTTAAATTATACTTCTCCATGGCTACACTGCCAAATGATGCACTTAAAAACTCAGGAGCAATATTTAATGGTTCTCGACAGAGTAGAAGTAAAGTTGTCAAAATCTAGCGACCTGTCTCAAGAGTTCAATTAAACAATGTCAAACAACGGTACCAAGCAATTAAAGTACTCACAATGAAGAATATGATAGAATAAGTTTCAAAGAATATGTATGTGAACATTATGGATCTATGGCAGATTTGAGAGGACAAATTCAGAACTCAACAAAAAAAGGGCGGATCGAAAACCACTGCATTAGTAGTATGACTATCATATTAAGCTAGATCAGAGTCAAAATAAATAATTAGTGTCATATAATCATATTTCCCTACTCAAAATAACGATAAAGATAGACATCTAGTTCACCCTTGAAATCGGTCAAGATAAGGGCAAGGTGAGTGAATAAACTATTTACTAAGCATTGCATACAGAACGGTCAGAGGCGAGTAAAACTTTTTTCTGGAGTGCTATAGCCTTGCTTGCACACATACATAAAAAAAGACTAATCAAGCAATTGGAGGCACCAAATAAGGAATGTGCAGATCTATAGAGCTACATTTTGAGTTACATTGTTCTACACCATATGGGTTATGTATGCTTACAATGGAAAGAAATTTGTATATACGCTATAATCATATTTGACGCTGAAAAAATGTGCATATTCACTACTTGAATTGGAAAAAAAGAGTGTATATTCACGCTATAATCATATTTGACAGTAAAGAGAAGAGAAGTAGAGATTAGGGAACTAGGAGTATATTCACACCTTGAATTGGAAACTGGTATACCAATATTATTTGCTGCTAAGGATCAATAACTTCAAGAATGCCCATCTTCAGCTTACTCATCACAAATATGAGATGCTGGCCACTTACTGCAGAGAAGAAAGAACACCCATTATTCAATTGACACATAAATGGAACTGTAAAAGCCTAATGATGAGTAATGAGAATGTCATTGCGCCAACTAGGGCTAGCTCAGTTGGTCAGGACGAGTTCAATCTCGCCAAGAAAAAAGCTCACCGACATAAAATATTAAATGATTTCCATAATTTGATACCCAATGTAAGAAAACTCTACATATATAAGCGAACTTCAGTTAGTTTGGTTCATTTATCTCCTTTTCTAGCTTAATGAGAATACAATGACACGGATAGTGATCACAACTACTAAGTACACAGATTTATAACCATGAACCCTAAAAACCAAAACATGCCAAAATCCAACAACATTTCTAACCCATTCAAACCAAAAAAAAACTCAAAACATCTGTTTGCTTGCAGAGAATCATTCACAAAAGATAAGAGTAGCATCAAAATCAAAATCACAAAACTCCCTTCCTCTCTTTTTGACCTCAGCTGAGCTTCAACACAAAAACCCAAAAACCCAGAGGACCCAAACACAGATTTATTCACAAAAGCCCAAATGGGTACCTCCAAAAATCTTCCCTTTTCAGATTCCAGAAACCCAAAATCCCAAATCCCACACACTCATAACCCCAAAACACAAGCAAATCCTAATGAATACACACAACACGCATTCACACAAACAGAGATCAGAGAGAGAAAATGAACTCACCAGTGTCTCAAGGAGTAGGGTTTCTCACGAGTCCCAATCCACCTAGAGGCTCTACAAAGCTAACACATTTTTCAGTTTCTCCCTCTAGAAAAAAGGCTATAAAAAGAAGGAGCGATGAAGGTGGAGAAGGAGGAGCAACTTTTCTCGGAGGATTTTCGATTTTCTCTCTTTGATTTTCCAACCAACCAAACAGAAAATGCCCACTTTAAGCCCCTTTTCGCTCATTCGCATTCCCAGAGAGCAATCGACGACAAAACCATCATCGTCGCTTTCGCTCTCTCTCTCTTCTGGAGAGAGAAACTGAAATTAAAGACAAAAAACACACAACTCTGCTCTGTTTTTTTCCGAGTAAGGAAACAAAAAAAAACAGAGGAGAGGCGCGTGGGACCCACGCAGACCCTGGCGGGACCCACAGTACAATTACGCGCGCAGTCACTTGGTTGTGCTGCACGCAAATGATCGACCCAATATGAACAGAAATAACTTCTATCGATTTTGTTTCGATTTATAAAAGATAGTCGATCAAATATAGAACAGAATTAAAAATCGATCGATTAAAAACGTGTAGGTCATTTGAAGTCATAAATATCTATTAATTAGAACTGTTAGCCACAACGCGTCTTTTTGAGTCGAATTCCTCACGGATCAGATAAAAATTATATTTTGACTATAAAAATGAATTAAAATTACGCAAATAGTTTGTGTGTGTAATTTTCAAAAAAACAACAACTAGAGTTTATATAAATATCCGAACAAAGTAAGTAACTGCTATCGAAATTAAGTAATCACGAATGAAATGCAGAGGAAAAGCCAGTGGTTAAACTAGCAACCACGGATGCTAGACCGACGGTTTTTGCCAATCCATATATAGTTAAATAATAATCAAAGCATCTTATATGTTTGGTTTATGTTGTAATTACTTTATTCGTCTCTTGACATTGGATAAAGCCTTATTTTTAAAGCAACAAACCCCCTGAAGAATTATAGTCACTCTTTGACTGCATTATGAACAACAATTTTCAAACAAAAAAGAAGCACTCTAGGAGACTGATCTCTCAAATTTTACTTAGGACTACTCCTAATCCAAACTTTTGGTTCAAAGTTGATCTTCAGTGATGGAAAATAGAGGCTGGTTGGTAAAGTGATGGATCCTCAAAAGGTAGGTCAAAAGATCTTTTATAATCTGTCCAAAAGGGCATGTAACGTTTTGATGTAATGGGCGTTGCATGGATGTGACGCTCGTCACTCAAAAACGTTACAAGCAGTTACACCAAGGGTTACAAGCATCTGCTTAATTGTAACGTTTTGGTGTAACGCCCGTTACACCAAAACGTCACAATCTTGTAACTGCCTTACATTCCTGGTCACAACTCTCTGCTCGATTGTAATGATTCGTGTAATTCCTGTTACACCTCTCTTTGCTCCTTCTATCATTCTCTCCAATTGGCTCAAATTGTCTCTGAATCACATGCTTTCTACACATATTCACCCAAAAGTGTAAAAAGGCACAAAAGACTCTAAAATAACCAAATTATGATGATAATTAGGCGCTCAAATACGGGTAAGAAGTGTCAAAACGAGATCTGAATGGACCCGCATCAGGAACATAAAATATTGAGCCAACAAAAAATAAGTCAAGACTGGACTAAAATGTGAGAATTTTTAAAAAGATAATTAATTCAGAGAAAATCCAACCAAAAATCGACAAGCCAATTAATAAGTCAGAATGGTCTAAAATATAAGAGTTTCATGATTCTGTTCATTGAAACAAAATCTAACCGAACTGAAAACCAACATGTACAAAACCAAACTGAACTGATCAGTTCAGTCAAAACTGAAACAAACTGACTCAAAATTAAACTGAATATCATGAATTTATTTTCAATTTTTATTTTCTTAAGAGTTTAAACGGAACTGATTCGG
>JAYMTP010003274.1:0-17407 GCA_036897365.1 Geranium brycei | reverse complement strand
AAAAGTATAACGAAGTTTCAGAGTGTAAAGAGAGTGGAATCCCTCTCTTTACCAAGAAGACATAATGTTTGGGATATGAAAACAATATCCTAGGTGCGAAAACACACTTTTTTGGTTGGAGGAACATCCCCGCTTTGGATTTTTTTATTACCAAATGATCATTAATGTGTAAAAAAGGAGAAAATAAAAATTCTAAAATAAACTATATAAAAATAAAAGTTAAAAAAATATTATAATAAGAGATGTGAAGAATAAAGATTATCATGATGGATAAGATATGAGTTGATTTAGATTGATATTCTAAATTTATTTGATTAAATTTATATTTGATTATGATATATGTATGAAAATTAAATCCTACACATTTAATTGTTTGTCACTTTTTCAAGTGATTTCTTTACTTATAATAAAAATGTAAAGTTAGTTCATTATAGTGCTTCATCCAACTCAAGTCCAAATTTTGATATAATTTATCGATAAAAAAAGTTTATCATAGTGCAAAATAAAAATCCATCAATTAAATTGAAATTGAGATGAAAAATTGTTTATATTTTGTTTGGAAGTAAATTTGAAACAACTTTCCAACACATTATGAAGTAGACTTTTTCAAAAACTTGCGAGCAAGATCTAAAGTTTGCATGAATTGGAAGTTTTTGTATTTCATTGAAAATCAAATTTTGAGCAAAATTTTCCACAAACTGTAAACTGAATTTTTAGCAAGTGTGAACTTCTTTCTAAAATTTTGTAATTTACTCTATATATGAAAATGGTTTGTGCCGAGTCCTGCTCATGCCTTATATTACCATTAATCAATAATTCATGTTCATGTGCCCTCCTCTCATACCACATTCAAGTGGTTACATCTGATATATATTTTAAAAAAAAATAAATCATTAACTTGCCAAAATTAAATAAAACAGACCACTTACTCAAAAGCTCGTGTAACAGTTGCTTCCACAGAAAATAAAATACGTGGTAAGTGACTATTCATGTAAATTGGGAATTAATAAATTAGTAGGATATTTATATTTCCCGAGAGAAAAAAAATAGCGGGAGGTTCATTAATCTACTATGTGTTTAAATTAAAATGATTAGCCCAAAATAAATAAAGAAACAGTATTGGAGTGCCCAATCCAAAGGCTTCAACTTCAATATTCAAATGTGCTCTCGCTTCTTTGAGTGGGTCGCCTCTCTACAGGCGCGTCACCTCCACGCGCCCTCCCTCCAATTTATATTTCCCAATCCTTGTTTTGCCCTGCTCGCGCGCAACAACAAGAACTCAAATTAAACCATCATTGAATCCAAAGCCAGAGCAAAAACAGATGTCACATAAAAACGATGTCGTTTCGGTGCTGCCCCTCCTCCTCTTTCTCGTCCCTCGCGCCGCCGCTCAGGCCGGCGGCGACCTGGTCCGGCCGCCGCCCTCCGACTTCAACTTGGGGCCGGTTTTCAACCCGACGATGGCCATAGTGATGATCGTCCTCGTCAGCGCCTTCTTCTCCCTCGGGTTCTTCTCCGTCTACGTCCGCCACTGCTCCGCCCGGCGGTCCCGCGGCGGCGGCGCCGACATCGAGCTCCTCTTCGGCGGCGACCGGCGGCGATCCTGGAGGTCCGGCCGCCATGGGATCGGCGAGGAGGTGATCAGGACCTTCCCGACGTTCCTGTACTCGGCGGTGAAGCGGCTCAAGATAGGGAAGGGCGAGCTAGAATGCGCCGTGTGCCTCAACGAGTTCGAGGACGACGAAACGCTGCGTTTGATGCCCAAGTGCAGCCACGTGTTCCACGCCGATTGCATTGACGCGTGGCTCTCGTCTCATGACACGTGTCCGGTCTGCCGCGCCAATCTGAACCCCAAACCGGGTGAGAATCTGAATCCGGCCTCCTTTCCGGTTCAGACACTCGACCCCGGTGAGCCGAGTCGTGAACCGGAAGCGAGCCGTCCGGCCAGGACGAGGTCGACGGGGCTGCGGTTTGGCGGATTGTTCCCGCGCTCGCACTCGACCGGGCACTCCCTGGTCCAACCGGGGGAGAATCACGAGCGGTTCACGCTGAGGTTGCCGAAGGAGGTGCGGAGCCGGATAGTGAATTCGCCAGTGAATTTGAACCGGACGAGGAGCTTAACCGTGTTGCCAAGGGCGAGGAGCGAAAGGAAAGGGTACAGGAGCGGGAGTAGCGGTCCGCACGAGCGGTTCGACCGGGCGGACCGGTGGGGTTTCGGCATGGTCCGGCCGTTCATTTTGAGGACCGGTTCGGTGGGTGGTTGTGAGGAGGCGAGGACTTCGCAGAGGAGTTTGTTGCAGTCGTTTAGAGACCCGGTGAACCGGTTATTTCTTGGGCCAGATAATGTTGGCGAGCGATCGTCGGGCCGGCTCCGGTTTAGTAATGAAGTTTAAAGGTTTGGCTTCTTTGTACATATCATTTTTCAATTTGTTTTGTTTCAGAATCACGTATTGATTTGTAAAGTGTGGTTTGAATCTTTATATTGCAACAAATTCAATGCATAGTAATGGAAATGTATTAGAATGGTGATAATATTTTGAGCAAAGATGAATCGGTTTAAGATGGAGTTTATTTATTATTTACAAATTGTAACATGGTTAATCATATGTTTTATAAGAGATAATCTCCTTTTTGTTGGCATGTACTTGACCGTACCTCTCAAAACATTACAATTCCGGCGAATTCGAGGAGTTTTCTGGAGGGAGTGGCTTGAAGCTTGATGGGAAGCTTCCCGTAATTTGCTTTTATCATTTTATTACCTATTTCTGGCAAATTTGTATCTTTTGTTAGAATTATGTACTAGGTCAATTATATTTATCCATGAATCAACATTATCGTTCTAAGCAATAAAATTGACACTTTTATTATCATGGTCTTGTGATAATAAGTTGAGTATTAAACTTCTTCTAAGATCATCAAGTAACGTGAATTGGTAATAAAACCCTTAGATTAGACTAAGAATTATACTCAACCGTCCATGGTCATCACATTATGATGCCCATTATGAGGTTGACCGATGATCATGTTTTATTGATTATGGATATAGGTTATCAAGTCAAGTCATCGATATCATTTTGGGAAATGGTATTGAACGACCCATGAGCATGCGACATAGATTTAGTCATGAGTACTGCTCATTGTCGTAGTATTAATAAATTCTTATACTTTGGAGTCACCATGAATTCCTATATAACCCCTTTCACAGTTTGACATATTCATCTATTTTGTCTGTAACTGGATAATGAAAGGGTATCGTTGGTTGTGAGACTAGTTGTATGAGAAATGTGAGTGACGGTCAAATAATTTTTTTCTCATATTATTTATGAGAACGATATCTATTTTGGGCCTCTTGATGAGTATGACCGAGGATATGCATGACCATGCTAAGAGAATTGATAAAGAGATTATTCTCGGGCTACTCGAGATCAAGAAACATGATTGAATAATATAATGATGACGACTCTATGCCTTATGTTCAGTGGCGGATCCAAGGGGGGGCACCCCCCCCCCTTGGCCGGGGAATTCGAAAAAAAAAAATCATACGAAGTTTTCCCGAAAATTGGATATGCCCCCTTACATTCTGGTATATGTACAAAAGTTGTGTAATATGTCATTGAAGGTTGTGTAGCTTAGTGTTAAGTGGGCTTTTAAACTCTTATATATATATATGGAACATCTTTAATTTTCACTTTATTTATTGGTTCATAATTATAATTATTTTTACTAATTATTGTATCAGTTAAATTACTTTTTTCGTTTTACGTTAAAAATTTTTGTTTTCTCCATTATAATTTAGTTAAATGATTTATTAGTTATTGAAAATTTGTGAATTTTCTAAGCAAAGTTATATTGATATTAAATCCAATATGAGTCATTTGATAAACAAATCAAACTCGACCCCAACCTATTTTAATTTGTAAGTCGTGAACCGACTTGCTTCGTATTTATAGATACACGAAAGTTAATTCAAAATTAACTAAAAACTAATCAAGCTCGTATTAGTTTTGTTATATGCATTTAGTAATTATTTAGTTATTAATTTTTTTAATTAATTATATTATTAATTAAATTAAAATTTTAGTATAAAGCTTTGCCCCCCTTGAAAATTTTTCTGGATCCGCCACTACTTATGTTCAATCATGATATATAGAGACAAAATGATTATGATACTTACAACAAAATGTTAAGTCGAATCATCGATCATCATAAGTATTGAGTAGTCATATTGTCTTGCTAGAGGTCACCTATGATGTGTGAGCGAAATAGAGATTTTGGGTCATTACCAATATTTAATGAGTCTACAGGGTTACACACGAAGAGAGAGCCGAAGCATTTTTGGCTTTTGAAGCCCAAAATAAATGAGTGAAGTTAAGTATCTTTATTATATTGGGAATATAATAAAGATACAATATATTTTCGAATTATGATTTGAAAATAAAGGGAAATTATCTGATTGAGAATCGAAAACTCTGGGAGCAAATATTGGATGTAAATACCCTCCTAGGCATAAGTTGAAATCCTAGCGTTTTAGCAAAATTCGTTTTCACTCAAAATTCGGCCACCAGAGAACAAGTTCTCTAGAATCGAAGAAGGGGAAAGGTCCTAGCAGGTCGTTCCCTTCTACGCTTCGATCAATGTTCGTTCGTGTGTATACCAGTAGAGAGCGGAACCTTTAGGAGACGCTTGATTCGCGTGAAGAACAGTAAAGCTGAAAACTACAAGAGTTAATGATTTGATCCCTTTCGTCGATTAATCATAACTTGCATAGATCCTTTTAACGAAATCGTGGTTAAAATTATGTTTCCGTTATGTATGAGATCTCACGACTTCCAACATCCTTCTTTTTAAAAAACAAATTGATATCCTTTGCTCCGGTCATTCGATTCCTATTATACTACTCTGTTGGAAATATAAAGATTGAAGCTTTAATCCCTGTATCTTTGCGGATGATAACCAACAAAGAAATGATCAATTCTGAATCAACAAGTAATTAATTTACAATAATAAGTTGGGACAACTGAATATTAAGACAAAGACACATGAGATTTTAACATTGGTCAACTATGCCTACATTCACAATGGTCTAGAAAATCTATTAAAACGAGAATTTGGCAACTTGTACAACCCAGAACACGAAATTTGGTGTAAAAACTCCAATAATGTGTTTCCATCATAAAATAAAGATAATCAACAAAATATTTCCAAGGCCACAATTCGATGACTACAATTTCTTCAGCCAAACATCCATCAAGTGTCGCTTTCATCGTTTCTCGAGCTCGGAGAATGATGCCATACCCTTCGGTCAGGAAATCACCTCTCTGCAGCTGTGGTCTCTCTTATTGAACATGGTGGTTATTGCAGAGGAGAGTAAGGTCGATTGTTAGAAAGACGAGGAATAAGGGTGATACATGAATTTAAACCACTACACATGCACTTCACATGACAAAAGATAGAACGAATTATACTAGTATGTGTTACTTTAGTAAATTTACGTGTGAGAGGATGCACTTTGGTGGGAATTACAGATGGCGTGAGAAATATGAAAACCAATATATGAACGCTATATAACAAAGGAGACAAGGTTCTACACTATAAATTAGAGAGGAAGATGTTATTCTGTCGGGTGAGTGATGTAACGAGAGATTGAGAATTTTGTTTTTGCGCCTACTAGCTCAACGCTGAGATGTCTGCCCTTGCCAGCTCAACGCACTACCACGTGACACTCCCTCTCTGAGATTCTTATTAATTAGTATACATTTATAATTAGCCTTTTTTATCAAGGAGCCTACATAATTAATTATCTTACCAAAAATATAAAGCACACCATGCGCGGAATTAGTCCAAATAAGCCTCCCTGTATTGTTACTTACCGCTCGACGCTTTTATTGGCTATAACTTCTTTCCATCACTCACAAATCTACCATTGGTCAATACCAAGAAACAACACACACGATAAGATAAGAAAATTGGTTGTTGACCAGTCTCCACTTTTCATTCAAATCCTACTATATATAGCCAAATAAATATTCCCACAACCTCAAAAAACACAACATTCGGATGATACCTCACTCCTTATCTCTTCCGAACAATGGGTCACTCCAAGATATTAAAAATTCCTTCTATGGACATTCTCAAAGCCTCAATAGCCAAAGCAACATTTTCAAACAAAAACGTGCACGTTCCCATCGTACGCGCCACTTCTCGCGACGCATCCAAAGCTCCTCCGGACCACGTCGTGGAGGCTGTCCTCGTGGCGGGAGACGAATCTCCTGTCGCGGCCTATCGATGCGTTCAAGTCCTCATCGATCGCCTCCACGGCACGAGCAATGCGGTGGTCACGTTGAAATGTCTTTTTCTCGCTCACACCATCATTTCAAAGGGTTCTTTTTTGCTCATACACCATCTTTCCCTTCTCTCTCCTTTCGATCTGTCTGCCTTTTGGGATCATACCACGTTCCAAACGTGGGAGATGTCGTCGTGGGTGAGATGGTACGCTCGAGTCTTGGAGAAAACCCTAAAAATTTCGATGGTTCTGGGTTATCAGTTTTCTCCGCGTTCGCCAGATAAGTTTTCAACTAAAAAGTTTAAGTTATTTTACGACGAGCCTCAACCAGAGAAAAATGGGAAGATGGGACAATATTGCAATAGTTTTTGCACGTTGCGCGTGACAATAAAAGACAAATATTCGAATTTACTAAAAGAATTTGATACGCTTGTTGAGTATGTGGAGGAAATACGTGCAACACCCATTTCTTTGAATCTTCAAAAGATCGATTTGGTTTACGAGGCGGTGAGGATGGTGAGTGAGGATTACGGGATTTGCCAAAAGGAAATTTTGCGCCGAGTCGAGGAACTTGGAGACAAGGCTGAGGATATGAGCTTGAGTGAGTTGACTCGTTCAATCGATGGAATGAAGAGGCTCGAGAATTGTAGAGACGGGTTGACAAAGTTGTTTTGGAATAGGAAAAGGAATGATAGAATGTGGAATTTTGTAAGGAAGACCAAAATGGAGCTTGAGGTGATGGTGGGAAATTTAGAGTTGGAGGAGAGGAGATTGGTTTCGAAAAAGGACGTCGACTCGGTTTGGGAGACGAGTTCTTGAGTTGGATCAATTTCCTTTGTAGACATAGTTTTGAAGATGTGAGTTTTGCTGTTTTCGTTTTCATTTTCTACTTTATTATAAGATAAGCTTTTGTTATTTAATACCTCATTTTGATTATTTATATTGTTTTTGAGTATTAATGGCCAATTCAAATCAACTAGGGATAGAATTTGAGACAATGTTTTAATTATTTGGTTGGCATGTAAAATCATGAGCATTGTTCATATCAAATTTACTAACATGTTTAGACTTGTTATTATCTATGAGAATCTCTTAATTCACATTGTTATGGTTCAATTTAGTAAAAGAAAAAGATGAGTTCGCAAGAGTCATTTTCTTTTTCAATTCCAAGTAAGTTGACTCGCACATATGATCATATCCAGTGTAACAAATGAAAAATGTACACTAATATCAAGGTTCGATCGAGAATCAAAAGATGCTGGAAAATATATTCAACAAAAATATAGTATGCCATCCGGCCACAAATTATTAAATATATATATGACACATCCATATAATTTTTTTTGAAAGTTTTTACATTAATTCTTATCTAATCATAAAAACCAATATTTCAGCGAATCGAACATTCAACTTCACCACAACCATTGTAATGCTTAACCATAGTGGTGTCTCTTGGAGACACAAGAAGGGGATGCAGCAGAAAGACTTTCTAAGAGGTCATCCATAATAATACTATTCTCGTTTAAATACGCTTATTTCTTTTGTGGAAGACCTTTCACGTAACTATTATATATTCCGAAATCAAAATAGCTGCGAACACACACAAAGATCTATGGTTGATCATCTGATTTTGTTGGGATTGACCACTTCTGCACCCGCATTCTGGCTTTCTCGGCCTGAAAATTAATCCACAAACATTGTTAAAAAACTTTCATATATACTTAAATAAGTCCATTTGGTTTTGGTTTGTACGACTACATTAATATAAGTTAGCTCATAATAACGGATAAATTAGGCAAAATTGATAAGTCTTTGTTTATATAAATAAAAGTGCTTGATAAATTAGCTTCCGAAGAAGTACAAAGTATAACGGACATATTGTGAATCGAATAATGTTCACGAGATGATGAATATTTCATACTCACGAAATATAATGTTTATATGATGTACATTTGATTCTCTTGAGATGTGTATACTCGTAAAGAAAGAAACAAGTTCAAGTTCACAGGAACTAGAACTGTATCGTGAGATGAGTATGTCCGTAGATTCTAATACTCGAGGGAGAGCGAATACAGTTTGAGGAAAATGTCAAACATGCCTCGACTATTTTTTGAGTTTGTGTCAATTTATTTGTAAAGGTTCATATGTATCTTTGGAATTTTCTTAATTCATTTGTATTTGCAATTTTTCAAGTTTCGCAATCTGTTAATATTCTTATATAATATATCTAATAAAAACCAATATTCGTGTACCTCTCTTTCCCAATCGCAACGTAGTGTTATGACGGCTAATATAACAGTTTGAACAGCCGTGCCTCCAAATATCATCCCTCCCCATATACCCTAGATATCAGAAAAATCGGATTAGCATGATGCAAAGAATTAAAATAAGAAGGGAAAATTGTAAAAAGTCTCTTTATAATTATTTTTGTTTATCACAAATTCTCCATTCACTGTATTTTTGCAAAAACTCTCCCTCACTCATGTTCATTTTTGCACTGTCTATGCAAATCTGTGAAAATTAATGGAAGTGCCACATGAGTGTTAACTTAAATGTGCTAACTCAAACGTCCAACACTTAAGTGACACTTCCGTTAGTTTTCACGGATTTGCACAGACGGTGCAAATTTGAACATGAGTGAGGAAGAATTTTGCAAAAATACAGTGAATGAAGAGTTTTTGCAAAAAAAACTAAGTGAGTGAATAAAGGAATAGAGGTAAAAATACTGAGTGAGTGGGCGAATATACCTTGACACCGAATTTGAATACCCATCCCATCACAATTCCAAGTGGAAGACCCACAATGTAATAACATCCTAGATTTATGTATGCAACATACGCTTGCCATCCTGATCCGACCGCTACCCCTACATGGTATATGGTATAAGGAAAATAATTGGATTCAACACAAACAATGCGATATATCACATTGGTGTGTGACCATTTTGGTATTTGATGACTGTAGTTGTTAAAATTCACACTTGAGCCAAATTCTACATTAGAAATGTGTGAGGTAAAATAAGAGTTTATATACACATTAGATTCAAGACCTACAAAACTAGTATTTTGGGTCAAGAGTGAGCTCTAATGTATATATGAGACTCTTAAATTTAAATAATTTCTCTAACTTTCTCATTGTTAACTCTCTTTTGTATAAGAACAACTAGAGGTCCGTCTCGATGTGGGCTGAATTTTGGGACTCCACTTGTTGAATAAAAGACCAACAAAGTGGTCTCTTGCTCTTTGATAAAAGTTGAATATCAAGTCATGATATTGATAATCTTGAGAAGTTTGAAAGGAAGTAAAGAAATTGCACCTGATAATACTGGTTGAACACTGTTAAGAACAATGGTAGCACCTAAGAGATACGCCAACACACCAACTTCTTTAAGAACCTCCGGACTTGTAGTGAATATCAATGCAATCTTGGAGCGTAGGATCATGATCAGTGCCCCAAACATGATCCCAATAACCGACGATTGAACCACAGATACTTGTGTCGCAAACTTGGCTCCCTTGGAATTCCCAGCTCCCAGCTCGTTCGCAACCCTTACTCTGCAAATCAAACACCAATTATGGATAAAACAATATTTGTTACCCCTTAGGATTCAACAGTCGAAAAAAGTGAACATGAGAATGTGCAAATCCATGGCAATCTTCACTTAAAGAGCATAAACTAATATAGATGGAATCTCATAAACATTTACAATTACTGATAGAGTTCGTATCTTCAAATTAAAGATAAAAACATGTGAAATAATAAATGTGTTAAGAGAAGAACTTACGCCGTGCCTGCGAAAAAAGCTAGAGGAATCATAATCTCCCATCCATTAATGTACATGCTGCAACAATAAATACCCAAAACATTGGATCTTGCAAACTAATCTTCTGTACACATTTTGCATCGAACCCATAAATAATGAAGTAACCAAAATGAGGACCACACATACCATATTGACAAAGCATCCAAAGCTATCGTGGCATTTTGTAAGTAGCCTGTCGTCAGTATCAGTATTCTATAGTACCAATTCTCCAAACTGCACAAAAATCTTCAAACATTATCAACTCAAAATACACACAAGTACAATATCATATCAATGTCTATTCCTATCAATATAAACTGATATTGATATGACATCATATCATGATGTTACTTTTTACCTCACAAATGCAGCAGATATGTTTGAGTTTTTAAGTGGAATAACTTAACCAATTTAAGGTAAGATGTCAAGAATGGATCAGAATACGACAAAAGCCTAAGAAATAACTTGTGTAGAAGCTACATTTTTCTGTTGAATCCGTTGAACTTTTTGAATCATGCCCTCTTAGCTGTTGTTGGATGTGAAACCCAATCATTTACAAGAGCCCCAAGTTTTTCTGGACCTCACAAATCATTGCGCATACAATCGGTTCTAAATTTTAAACAATTTAAACTGGCCGTTTTCATTCAAAAGAAGTCAAGAATAGATCAGAATTACTAACCATAGCATCACTCCGGAAGCAGCAGAGAGCTTCAAGAACTCGAGCAACCCCTTAAAGTCCTGACCTTCAAAACCAGTCCAAGTCAAGGGACACCCGCCGCCGGCGACATAGCCGTAGAGCCCAAGAACCAAAAGCCACCAAGACATGTCAAGAGCAACGCACAGACCCACCACCCCAAAACCGAGAACATAAACAAAAATCCAGCTCGTCAACACATTGACCACGAGCCCCACAAAGGCAACACAAGCTATAACATTAGTCTTGAGCTGGCTCTGCAAGAAAGTCGTCAAGGGAAGCTGGAACGCGTAGCTGAAGTGCACCGGGATCAGCCAGCACGCCACCAGCCCCGCCATGTCCGCCACGTCGTCGGGCTGCCCCAAGAGCTTGAGAATTGGAGTGGCAAAGATGTAAATAGGCAAGAGAAGGCATGAGAAGGAGAAGAGCACAATCCAAGATCTCTGGAGGTACATCCCCAACATGTTGTACTTTTTCGCCCCGAAAGCTTGCCCGCATAGCGTCTCTAGTGCACTTGCCATGCCCAACTGTCCAAAATTCACATTCCAAGAACAATAATAAGAAGAAAATACCCGTTTTCGGATAAATCAGGTCATCTGTATGTAACATCTTTTTTATCAACAATAACAGACAAGTGTGGAGATTGGAACCAGCAACGCCCTCATGCTTATTACATGAAGTCAGTTGAAAACAATATTGTAATGAGCAAAAGCAAAATGGTAGTTGGGAGTATAAGTTACCATGAGGCCATAGTTGAAGCCGAGAATGAGGATGATGGCAATGGAGAAGGAGGCGAGCGGGAGGTCGCCCAGGTGGCCGGAGAAGGCTTGGGTGATGAGGTTCATGGAGAAGCTAGAGAGGCGGCTGAAGATGGTAGGACCTACGATGTGCCATAGTTTCTTTGACTCGATCCAGATCTTTGAAGCGACAAGGCCTTCTTCACGATTATTATCGACTGCGGGTTGAGTCAAGGGTTCTGTGAGGCTCCCATGGCCATTGTCTTGGTCCATGATTAGTTTGAAAGTTATGGTGTTCAAGGTTGAGATTTGTTAAGGGTTGGAATTGAGTCAAGGGTTGAGTACTATTTGCTCAATAGATAAATGGATGATTGCACTGTCATTATATACTCGACCAACACGTTTTGCACATTGGTACTACATAAACTCTACAATTTGTTTTGTGTTTTCACCTATTTGCACATTAATACACCAGCACGATGGTCTTTCAGACCGAATCTGTCGTTATACAAGTTGATCAGGGATGAAATCGCTAACTTACATAATAATAATAATGTAAAAGTATGAATTTTGGGTGAGCTGTGAGAAAAAGAGTAAGATATACTAATGTGTGAAACACATTTAGTTGGGTCTACCCAATTGAAATTATTAGAGAAATAAAGTAGTTGGTATCAACAACAAGAATGCTTTTATTTTTGTTCCAAGACATTAATTGTAGAAGAACTTACAACTGGGATCAATTCTGACTAAAGCTATAATTGGATATTGATTCTTATGCAGGGTTTAATCAAAGATGAGAGAGAAGAGAGGTGAGAGGTGAGAGGAATGGTAAAGGGTGTCCATGGCCATTGCCTTCATCCATAATATTGTCGGCCCTATAGCTACCGTTGATAGAAATTGCATTATTATATATAACTAAACACGTTTTGTATATCAGCGTAGATAAATTTTATTTTGTTTTCTGACTTCGACCGAAATTCATAATTGCACTCTATCATACCAGCACAATTGTTTCTCAAGTTTCTGAAATTTTCTCTCCATCAAATCCACTCTTGCACAAGTTTGTCAGGGACGAAATTGCCAACTTGCACAATTGATTTTTTTTCCACGATAGCAGCATATATGGTACGCTGCTATAGGGGCCGGTGAAAAAATAAGCGATGGAAACGTACCATAACATTGGGACCATAATTACGGGGCCATATGTAAGACTATTTAAAAACAGTGCAAAAATATAAATTTTAGATGAAATATAAAAAAATAAAATAATGGAGTGAGTAACATCTAAAACAATAATTGGGTCATTTCAAAAATAATTAGTTTGTAACAAGAACAAGAACAAGAACTTTATTTTGCTTTTGTATCAACGCATTAATTGTGTTCTATTTTGGTTTCACGTCCATCAACTTGAAAATTGATGATAAGTGGACCATTCAAAATGATTGTCCAGAAATAAATGCATTCCTGTATCTTACTCACAAGAGAAAATAATACTTTTTATGTTGTATAATAATAAATTTTTTTTTTTGAGGAAGTACAATAATAAAAATATTATTGGAACACTATATACATACATGTAAATACAAAAATGTGTTATTAACAATATGGTACAATACAGGTTGAAGACCAAAATTTAATAGTTAATACTACAAAATAAAAGTAGAGTCTTGAGAATTGGTATTTCATTTAGTTGCTGTATAGGAGACTAATAATTAATGGACAGTTGAATTACAAGTTTTTGTATCAACTCTTTTTATACACTCTGATCTCTTATTTACTATATAAACTTTATATAAATTCACTCACTCGTGGTGGTCTTTGATTATAAAAAAAAGGAAAGAGAAAAGCTTTTTTTTATTAATGTTAATATCTCAAATACTTTGTGGGGTTATTAAAAATTAATACTTCCTCTGCTTGCTCTTATAAATTGAACATAATTTATTTGAAAATATAGTTAGATAAATGTCAAGGTAATTGATAGTATTATAATAAATAAAAAATGATATCACTAGAAGAAAATAACGTGCAGTTTATAGTCCTAATTCAGTTTACCGTAGTTATTATTTGGTTGTTAATATAATATATTTTTCGGTTGGTTTCTAATTTTTTTATGCATATAAGATGAAGACAAAAACCAATAACTTTTGTAAAAAACGTTGATAAATGTGCAACTTTTATCAAGACATGTGCATGAAATTATCTGCACCTGCGTTTATGGTCCACTATGGCTGTTTCTTTTAATATGTTGTCGCCAAATATATATTTTATTTATTCTATTTATTATTTAAACGTATAAAGATTTGTAAAATAAATCTAAGGTCAGTCCTCTCTAATTGATGGATGTCAGTAATCAGAGATGAATGCATATAAACATTGACCACTAACGATTAATTATGAAATAAAATATTAGTTATAACACCGTTTATTTATTTTTTATAAAATGATAACCTATCCTTGGTTTATATTAAACCTTTCAAAAACTATACTTTACTTAAACCAAACACAAAATCAATAGACATGTTTGGGGTAATGTAAGATGTAAATTATGCTCCGAAATCTCGATCTCAAAGTCAATTCGAAGAGGACATAGTTTATGCCTTTTCTTCTAAACACCCATAACATCCCTATCATTGGTAAGCAAGTAGTTGATAGTCCATATCACATTACTGCCGAAAATCGAGGGGACCCTAGAGCCCCTCTACACGCAGATTAGGAAATCAAAATTCACGTACTATCCTCCAGTGAGAATTCCATGGTGTCATGACATCTTTAGTTTATGATTTTAGACTAGATATCAATATCACAAACATGTTGTCTTCCTTATTTATGACGATCTGTAGAGAAAAATTAAATAAGATCATGATAGCTGACCGAAAGATTGTAAGACGTGCCACTTGTTCCAAATGGACTGAACTCATCGCTTGCCAATGCTGACGTCAGCGTTGACGTCACCGACACTATCAGCCCAGTGCTGATGTCAGCGCGCGCCACGTTTCGCATGTTAGGAAGTTCGCACGCGGTGGTATGGTTTGCACCATATTATTACCCTACCTACATTTATGGGTAGACTGAACAGTTATGTATATCTTCATCGTACATATATAGCTCCACATATACATATCCTGTTAGTATCCACCAGTGATAAAGACAAAGTTTTATGTCATTGAATTAGTCTATTTAATTAGGACAGCTAGTTGTCAACGACAAGCCATAGTTAATTAGTGAGTTCGTTGTTTATTGCTTGAAAGTGCCGGCTTGGTTAAATTCTCGCAAATATATTAGTCAATCTGATATTTTATAGAACAAAGCTTGTCATTTTCCCCAGTTCCTTCACCAATAAAATTCTCCAATATCATGTTTTTCTGTTCATTTTCGTAGTTGCTCCCACAATAATTTATAATAAAATATGATGAAGGTCGAGACAAATTAGTTTATCTATACAAAATTATGATCTTTGATTAGAATATTTACAAATTTGCAATAATAAATAAAAGTTAATTAGTAAATAATAATAATAATAATAAAACACAAAATGTAATTAATAAATTTAGTTAGAAAATAATTGAACTAATTAATCAAATAATTAGTAAAAAAAATGCAAATTAAAAAACAATTAAAAAAATATTTCCCGTGACAAGGATAGGGGGCAAAGACAAGGACTATTTAGGTTAATTTACACGTTATTTACAATTATAATTTAAGGCGAGGCATGTGCAAATCCTGGGTAAGATTCTAACGCCTTCCCCTTTTACGTTTGATCTCATACTCAATGAAGTGACAAAGATAAGATCGAGACTCCAGTTTGGTATGTCTGTGTGCATGCAGAAGAAAAAAACAAGCACACCGAAAAAGACAAAGGAAGTAATATTTAGAAGAACGATTATAGATATTCATAAGCAGTCGTGAGTGCAACTTCACCGCTAAATTGTTTAGGGCAAGTTGCGGAAATGAACGAAGTACAAATAATGTTAAGAATATGACAATGTTTGCGCTCAGCTAGACCATTTTTTCTAGACGTACCTAGACAACGTCTTTGCATAATAGTTTCATGGGTTGCACAATGGGAAGGAAATGACGATTTCCTAAATTGTATTCCATCATCATTACGAAAAATCTTGACAACTTCCAAAAATTGAGTTTGAATCATGTTATAAATTTTTAGTAAGCATCATTGTGTTCATATACATTAACGCATTAGGTAAATCCAAGTAAACGAGCATGGTGTCAACAAATATGAAAATGTACATTTGAACAGCCCATATATGGGGTAGACACGGACCCCACAACTCATAGTGTATTAGATCAAACGATAAAGAGAAATATTGATCATTTGTGGAAAAACAGAAAGTTTATGATGTTTACCAAGTTAATAAGTGTCATAATCAATGTTTTCTTGCTGAAATCGAGCCTAGTGAAACACGGGAAAATAAATGACTCTGAATCATTGAAGTGAATGATGATCGAGAGGAGAATGCAAAAGGACATCAAAGACATCAACGCCATAATAACAATCAAGTAACCACAAGAATTTCTTCCATATTCTCACAAATTTATCTAAGGTAAAATAGAATATCTAACTCATGCCTTCACAAATGAAATAATAATACCCCCAAAAGTACTAGAACTTTAATACCCGCATGATGTGAAATGCATATAAGTGGTATCATATATATTAATTCCCTTGCTTATCGAAAAAATATTCTCTGGATTGGTCACAATGTTTAACGTGTAAACTTAACCAAAGGACAAAATCAAACAACTAAATATGTATAATTCCATGACACATATGTTACTTATTGTGCAACTTGTGTTTCTCGTGAATTAAGTAGTAAATATATATAGGTTTTCAAATACCTGCGCCAACCAATTTGTTTTCATATAATGGGTTTGGATTTCTACTCCGAAACTTGAGGGTATTATCTATGTATTTGGATCTATCCTATATATCATCTGCAACTTGAAATATTAACCATGGTTAGTGACATCAAATTGATATAAAAGAAACTGTGCCTATCCTTTTTAAGACCCCACCACCTGCTTCATTGTATATCCCTTATTGCATTTACTTACATTTGTTTATGACATTATTTTTTATCGGTATTATTATCAAGTAAGTAATGTAGATTGGACATTCAATTTATATCAAACATATTGTTGCGTATAGTCTACAAGGGTAGGTGGTGAACATCCCATGCTAAGTACCCTAGGTGTCTATGTAATCTTTAATGCATAAACATTCTTTCATATGTTAGTTTTAGTTACCAATATAGAAGATGTAAATTTATAAACCAGATAAATTTGAGTTTTTAGGTAGATTAAACTTTTGACGTGATATCAGAGCTTGGTCTGTTCGGAACGTAAACTTCATATACATGCCATATGTTTTGGATTTTAAGGCCCGTAACAAAACTTGTCCTGCTCATTTGTTTTCACATGCGTTTCAATTTAGCTTGCACCAGTTACTTTGTCGAACGTTATGATAAATAAAGTGCCAAACACGAATAATGAAGTGTTGATGAGTGCTTGTGGGTGTCGTGC
This sequence comes from Geranium brycei, assembly GCA_036897365.1. NCBI lineage: Eukaryota > Viridiplantae > Streptophyta > Magnoliopsida > Geraniales > Geraniaceae > Geranium > Geranium brycei. The sequence continues at coordinate 353 of JAYMTP010003274.1, read as the reverse complement.
GTCGTACGAGGTATATTTGATTCATCAATCTCAAATAAAAACCTTGTTGGATATGAAGTCATTTTTTAGTAATATGAACATGTCACACACTGAACCTAATCCTACAAGAAATCTACCAATTTACACATTTTACTAGATAGCTCTAAGACTTCCCATTTTAGTATAAAATGAACCTTTTCATGTCCATTATCATCCATCCCTTGCTAAGAACTCAATACTCCTCTACTAATCACATTCACTAAAACAAAGAGTTCACATAGTTAACTTCTTCCCACACAAAACATGGGTGGCTACTATCACTCTCCTCCGCCGCCGCCGCCCCCTGCATGCGACATGATGAAACCGCCCCCGCC
>JAYMTP010003273.1:0-17413 GCA_036897365.1 Geranium brycei | reverse complement strand
TTGAAGAATGCCGATTCTTTCCTTGTTGAGCTCTGCCTTCTGCGTGTAAACTGTCGCAGAGATTGTCTTCGACATTTTGTGCGACATTTTCCGTTGCCTAAAAAATGAGCCAATATACTATGTAATAACACAAGTCTTCATATTGCTTCCCTACATCCCCAGATATGATAGACTTAGCTCTATTTAGTGCCTGGTATACTTGTGCCATTGGAACATTATACACGAGGTCTCGATGCATCAAATCATGAAAAATCTTTGGAGTTATAGTTGGGGTGTCCTGTATCAATTGCAAGTACCTGAAATTGAAAGTGTTGAATAAATACGTAATCCAAATAATTCATTACGTTCACTACTTGATTGAAAGTACTTAATTCAACTACTTGATTGAAATAAATAATTAATGTAAGTATATCTTCTTGCAAGGAAGTCTGCATTGAACTTCTTGAATGTCGTAGATCTACCACAATTATGTCGACCTCTCCACGCTGTTATTTCCATGTTTGGACTGTCCCCCACACGACTACACCAACACTGGAAATTGCATCCTCTTTGCAAGCACATCATACCAAATACCTTTTTATTGTTCCTAAAGCAGTCATAGTCGAAACCTTCTTCTGTGGCGTGACTCTTGAACACAAATCGAAACACCGCTGCACTGCAGAACGATGAACCCAATCCCAATTCTATGTCCTCAAAATTTGATTCCTCATCCCACATCTCTTCATCATAAAATGTGCGATCATCATCTTGTGGCATCTTCTTTTTTTCCAGCCCCTAAGTGTGTCAATGTGATCATGCTGCACTACTTTCTCCTTCCCTTTTCTACTACTACTCTCAGGCAGATCTGGTTGCAGAGCAGATAATTCAGGAGCTTCTTCTTCATTTTCTACAAGCTCATCAATGTCCATGGTGATTTCATCCAACCATTCTGCCTCTTCCTCGCTGCTATTTCTGTGTTCATATTCATGGTTATATTTCGAATCACTATCATCCCAATCTTCAAGAAACCCCCTCGTTGTCAGTCAATACTTCTTTGTCCTTAACCATTTTCTCACCTACTCCAGCACCTGCTCCTTGTTGCTCCTCAACCCTTCCATCACCTACAACATCTCCAACTTCATCATCAGAAACAACAATGACCCTTTCCATTTTCTTGGCATCTACTATATGCTCATCAATAACATATTCTGCTTGAATCAAATCTTTCACCACTTGGTCAGTTGCGAACAGAGTATCGGCAACTTCTTTTTTCCTTCTTTCTTGTCGCTTTATTGCCTCCACTATTTTCCACAAAGCCCACTTCTTCACATTAAATAATTTACCAGATGGAGTCATTTGCGCTAAGGGTGGAACTTCATTGATAATGTACAGTAGTACAGCTTCAACCTTCAAGTCATAAGCATACAATATTATTTTCAAATTCTCCTCTGTCTCCAGTGGTATTAATGATTCTCCGGGAAATGCGAATGGCAACCTCCCATACACCATGCTAGTTGGTTCACAACCTACATCCCCAACTATGGCCATCAACTTCCCAACCGAGCACTCATCGTCTTCTACATCAACAGCTTCTATAGTGCCTCCAACATAATCCACTCCCTCGAACTCCCCATCTTTGTATACCTCAAATAATACACATACACTAAGAGGACTATGGTTGAACACAAATCCTGGTGGATACACATTTTGTAGACAAGCTTTAGAATCAAATACAAAAAACATACCATATACATTAAACGTTGTCCAACAGAACCCTATACATTCCCCCAACATAAACCCTATTTTTTCTTTTCAATTTCCATGAAAAATCAAAACAAAAACCTATAAATCCAACCCTTCAACCCTAAATATAGACCTCAAGCCCAAAATTTTGAAAACAATTAGTTGATTATTTGAATCTTACCTCACCGTTCATCGCAGAGTCCTTCTACAGCCGCGAAATCGTCCCAAACACCAGCACCCACCGTCGATGTCGCTCAATCTCTCTGCCGAACTCTCGCCTGAACACGCTCGCGACTTCTCAGCACGCTCACGACTTCTCAGCTCCAACCCTAACTTTCACACGAAAGAGTAAAGTGAATGTAAGTAAAAAATATGATATGTTATGTAGCTAGGGGTACATATGTAATTCAACCATCTCCGTTAACGCCATTAGCTGATTTGTAAAAATTTGACAACTAGGTGAGCGAAAATGAAAGTTTTTAAAATAGGTATAGTCACTTGTAAATGACCTCCACTAGGTATACTAACTTGTAATTAACCCAAAGAACTATTATATTATTTAGTTTCAAAAAACATACATCCCAAAATAGATTTGGACAATTGTGTAATTGATGGTTTGATTTTAATTTGCAATTCACAATTCGATTTTGCAAATACATTAGTTGTTGGAGAGGTGATGTAAGGAGAGAGAAGAATGACATAACAAAAGCAAGAAAATGTGAAGCAATTGGAAAAAATGTCATGGATAGCATTACTTTGAAAATGTGATGGTTAGCCGAGGGTATTTTAGACATTTCATGCTTGAAAATGTGATGGTAGTCGAGGGTATTTTAGACATTTCATGGTTGTACAAAATTTTCCGTCCAAAAGTTAATGGAGTTAGAATAATTTGTAACAAAATTACATTCAAGTGAGCTTAAACAACTTTTTTAAAAAATTAAGTGTAGTTAAGTGTAAAACACGTCAAAATATCAAGTGTAGTTATCCGTAATTATTCTTATAATCTAACAACCCCCTCTCAAACTCAATACGATGTAAACCGAATTGAGTTTGAATCTATATAATATATGTGTTCCGGTCTTCTTCCTCTCTTTGCGAGTTGGAGTCCTCAAAAGGATTCGTTTATACTCATCAATCCTCTCACGTGCGATTTCCGAATTACGGAATATTCTTTACGGATTACGGGATGTATAGATGGACTATGGCCGCTGGCCAAAACCGATGTCAAAGAGAACACTTAGCTGTCAAATGGGATCACTAGAGAAGACATCGCGTGAAGTTCATAGACGATGGAACCTTATCGGGGAGACGTGACGAATCACGGCCTTGAGCAACAACATCAACAATGGACCAATCTGGCGAACAACAAAGGAGACTCTGATGAGCAGCAATGGAGGCTCCATCGAGCAGGAATAGAAGCTTCGCTGCGTATGAATATTTACGGAAGCGATTAAATTGCATTGCCCACCCGTCAAAATCACAAATATTTGACGAGTAGGCAAAGTGAAACCTTAATAAATAAAGGCACCCTAATGGGCTAATCGCCTAATCCTAATAGACTTTACATAATATAATCTAACATCCATAAAAAAAGGCTCAAATAGAGTATTTCAAATATATACACGATGAGTTTGTAATCCTGAAAACAATGTTCAAATATCCAAATCAGCATTCGACGATTATAATTTTATTTATTTCAAGTTTTAAAGATATATTATTTTATATCCAAATTAGGTTTTGATATTAATCTACTTTTTGAATTAGGTTATGAATTATTTAAAGTTTTCTTTTTTAATTTAGGCGTAGAAGTAGATAATAATTTGTTTAAGTGGTCAGTTGCTTTAGTTGTAGAATAAATTTTCATTATAATTTATAGTATTTCTTAAACTTTTTATTTTATTCTAAACTTTTGAACTGAAACTTGTAGATGATTTTAACCACATTTATTCACGTAGTCGTTAAGTCAAGAATCCACAAAATGCCACTAATTACGAGCAACAAGTCTCGGATCCAGGCGATGTCCTTACATTTTAATAGGGAAACACCCATGTAACTCAGATCCAGGCGATGTCCTTACATTCTATTAGAGAAATACTCGATCATGTAACTCATTGTTTACGTTGTTTTAAAGCACATGTTATAGGTACATTACAATTATCCTTAATTCATCAATAATTTGAAGGGAGAATTAGATTTAGGTGTATAGTTTGCAAATAAATGAATGGTTTCAATTATGCAGACAGAAAATATCGTGGCTGACATGAAAGTGAAAATTTTGTAGATATCAACTACATATCCGATGAGTGTGATGTGGTGTCGGAAGTTTGGATTTATGAGTCGTCTCTGCGAGTCCAAAAGTACGAACCCATTTTCATCCCCATATTGCTCATTGTCTGAGTCAAAGACTTTTATAGTAATAGATTGTTTTTGAGTGGTAATTAATATCAAAATGGCAACTATTTCTCTCCTCTTTTGGGGCTATCAATCTCCCATTCCCCAACATTTTTAGGTTCATTTTCACTCTCTCTCTGACTCTATAGCTCTTTTTTCTCCATAAATTTCTCTCTCTCTGAGGTCAGAATGTATTTCTGTCTCATCTATATAACCGATCTCTGCAATGTAATGCTTTTAACACAACCAATTCTTCTTCTTCTCATAATTGTACAAACTCTTTGAGTGGTAATGACTGCTATTTTCCAACCCAAAAACACATCGAACCCAACTTCTCTAAATTATTCTCTTGTCCCAAAACCCCATCAATTTGGTTCTTCTAACCTTAAAGTTTATGCAGTGCATTTAAGGTGTTTGTCTAACAGAGAAACTTTTTTAAACTGTTCCTCTTGCTTGCGGCGCCATTTCTTATTCGTCCAGCTATCAGGCATTATTGGAGTGTGCACAGACAATCTCTAAGAGTAAGCCATATGTTTTGCGAATTTTAATGTAGCAACCATAGGACAATAAACCTCTCTTTAGCTAGACACTTGTTGCTGTCACGCGTAGGAATATCGATGTGGGACTCTATCATTCTCTCAAGCTCAATATGTCCAAAAGCTTAAACGGGTCAATAGAGCCCCCAAAATACTTGTGAACGGGAGATTCATGCGTAGAAATTTTTTGTTAATTCACGTCTCTTCGATGCGGGAATCTACAAAGAAGAACATTTCGTGTTGGGGCCATTGAGCCTCTCTTAGCTCTTACACAAGCGCAGATTTGCCATTTTTGGACTCGGGTTTTGGTGGTCCCACAAACACTTATCATTGACATTAATTAAGTCCAAAGTTGTTCTCTTTTATTCAGCTGTCATATGTAACTTTTTGCCTATATAACTCAGAAACGAAGCAGGAGAAGAGAAGAGAAACATGGTTTTCTCCTCCAATTCCTTCCAAGTTGATCAGTACCCATATCGGTTTGAGGAGGGTGGAATCAACCCAGACTTTGATGACGACGGTCGAGCATGTCGAACTGGTATAAATTACCCACATTCCCATCTCTCTCTCTCTCTCTCTCCAGTTTTTGGTTGACATTTTTATCTGGTTTTTGTTGTGAAGGGACTTGGAAGACTGCAAGTGCCCATATCATCACTGCTGTGATTGGTTCCGGAGTGTTGTCTCTGTCATGGGCGATAGCTCAGCTGGGATGGGCCATTGGACCCGCTGTTCTCCTCATCTTCGCCATGATCACCTACTTCACCTCCATTCTTCTGGCTAACTGTTACAGGGCTCCCGACCCCGTCACCGGAAAACGCAACTACACCTACATGGAAGTTGTCAGATCCCACTTGGGAGGTCGCAAGGTTCAGCTCTGTGGGTTGGCTCAGTATACAAATCTTGTGGGGATCACCATAGGTTACACAATCACTTCATCTATTAGCATGGTGTAAGTCATCAACCACCCAACCCAACCAACTGTTCGGAAATGGATGGATTTGTTGTGAATGTTTCTTGTTTTCGTTTATGATCAATGATCAGGGCTATCAAGAGATCAGGGTGTTTCCACAAGTACGGGCACGAGGCGGATTGCGAGGAATCGACCTATCCGTACATGATCTTGTTTGCGTGCATACAGCTGGTCCTGTGTCAGATACCAGACTTTGCCAATCTCTCATTTCTCTCCATTCTTGCGGCTATGCTGTCTTTCGCTTATGCCTCCATAGGCCTTGGCCTCTCCATCGCAAAAGTCATAGGTAAAAGACGAGGATGAACAATGAGCCTCACAAATAGGATTCTTTCTTTGTTTTGTGGTTAAGATTTTGTATATATGTGAATGCAGATTCGCCGGAAGGAAAGACGAGCATAACAGGAACTGAGGTTGGAGTAGACGTGACAGCCCCTCAGAAGGTTTGGAGGTCGTTCCAAGCTATTGGGGACATTGCCTTTTCCTATGCCTTCTCAACTGTGCTTGTTGAGATACAAGACACGCTCAAGTCAAGTCCCCCAGAAAACCAAGCTATGAAGAAGGCAAGCAGCGTTGGCGTGTTCGTCACCACAGGTTTCTATATCCTATGCGGTTGTGCTGGTTACGCTGCTTTCGGGAACAACGCGCCGGGGAATTTTCTCACGGGATTTGGGTTTTACGAGCCCTTTTGGCTAATCGACTTTGCTAATATCTGCATAACCATTCATCTAGTTGGTGCCTACCAGGTATTTGCTCAGCCCTTATTCGGGTTCATAGAGGCTTCGGCCACCCAACGCTGGCCTGACAGTGACTTCATAAACGGAGAGTACCCGCTGAAAATCCCTAAATGCGGTGAGCTCAACCTTAACGTCTTCAGGTTGGTGTGGAGGACAATTTATGTCATCGTAACATCATTGTTTGCCATGATATTCCCCTTCTTCAATGACTTCTTGGGGCTCATCGGGGCATGCTCGTTCTACCCTCTGACGGTGTACTTCCCGATTGAGATGTACATTGCCCGTACAAATATACCAAAGTACTCTTCAACTTGGATACTGCTCAAGATGCTGACCTACGTCTGCTTGGTGGTATCTCTTGTTGCTGCTTTTGGATCGCTGCAAGGCCTCTACACCGATGTCAAGTCGTACAAGCCCTTCCAAAACGCCAAAGAATGATCACATCACGCCTTTCTAGGAACTTCCTGCTAATAACGTCATAGACTGTAATATTTCTAAATAAAGACGGTAAGCAACTCCCATAGCTTTCGTTTGTAACATTTGGAGGCCACTCATTGAGATTTGTCATGTCCGAATCCATAGTGTGTCAATCACCAAAAATAAAACGATGATTCAATATCTGCCTGTTTCTCTGTACAGTGCAAAATCATATTCATCCAGAAAAAGACACAAGAAATGCAACACCGAGATGACATAAGTCTCTAAGCAGGCTGAACTATAAAAAATCACTGACCCTTCCTGACTTCCTGTACGGAAAGTAAGCCCATCTTAACTGTTAATATTATGTTCTCCCAAGTGGTATTATCAATTATCAACATAAATAACGCATTTTTAATCCTCCACATATCGACCCTTTATCTGAGCACAATTAGCTCAGTCAAACCCTCAAAAAGATTGCAGATGTGAACAATTTGCAATAAACAATCATGCAAGAACAGGCACCTCCAATGCATGCTCTGTGTTTTATTTTTATTTGCATGATCATCTTTAGATATTCCATTACTAAATGAAACCTATAATTAAAATAAGGCGATTGCATTTTTTGCAAAAAAAGTTGAACAAGAAAAGGAAGATTATTTTCAATGACAATAAGGCATGAAGTGAGCAGCAATGGAAGATATGAGAACAAAGTAAGATCACCGGTACCTAATCCATATCTCCCCCAGTCAGACACAAACAACCAGGACCTCTGGATGTTCAAACTTGCTGATCTAATGGCGTTTTCAATCGTAAGAGGTCATATCATGATACGGTACAGCAGATAGACTGATTAAAAAACCATACGTCTTATACAAACCAAATTATCAAACGAAAGAAGGAAAAAAAACTCTTCCTGAACTGTGGGGAGGGATTAACTTTATGCCTAACTAAGCAACCATCCAAATCGGGAAAATGATGTCTCTTCTTATTCCCTATTTTTGTATTGAATTGATGCTCCCTAGACTGAGAAAGCAAGGCAGTTGTCATGTATGACCTAAATATAACATTCTTTCCCCTCAACAGCACAAGTTACTACTTAGTTCTACTGTTAGAGTCAGAGATTATACACATGTATACGCATTAGCAATAAATAAGTAAATTGGTAAAGATGAGAATATTGGGAACTATAACATAGAAAGTCATCTATGATGAGGCAAAATTCACACCCAAACAGAACAATTTTTCTTTAAACCCTACACATGAGTCAAAACAGGTTACAATTTAATAACTTGTTATTTCTTTGAACCTGGACAGGAATGTATTCTCCATGTATGGACAAAAGGATGCATAAAGATTGTGATGTGTCCCTAATTCATATCAAGAAGTTCCACGATACTCACGGAAGCGCAAAATTTGAGTTCTGGCGATCTGCGGTTCCATGATTTTAGTCTGAGGAATCAAGTTTTCACCCATCTTAAGCACAAGGAAAACCAAATTGTTCTCAAAAGAGTAATATAGTAGTAGTGAGCTCTAGTAATATTTAAATATATACTATGCAAATAGAATAATGTGAAGATGCATTGTCACAATGGCCCAGTAGAAGAAGATACAGATACCTTAGTAAAATGATCAATTAGATTCCGTCTCACTCATCACAAATGCTTGGATAAGACTCTGTGCAGCATGGGTTTGTTCAGGTGTCCCAGAAATTACAATCACAGTTTCAGCTGCTCCAGGTTTGGGTTCAGTAATTGTAATATTTGCATCAGATATCTAGACAGCATAAAACAAATTGCAGTGAGAAAGCTGCTGATAGTCGACAAATTCTTTCTTGGCAACACCAAAATGTAAACACTGCAAATATCTAAATATCACATCAAAAAACACACCTGGCGAACTTGTTTCAAACATGCACCATCTTCTCCATAAAGTACCGGAACGATAGATCGAGGAACAATGACTTCAACAGTGGTGCTAGTAATAATAGGTGGTTGAGTTGTCCTGCATGAAAAAATAGTGGATGAGATAATTATCATATGTTTCATATTAGTATATGTAAGGCATAATAGATCAAGTGGTATCCTATGTCAATTCTTTGTTTATTAAGGGTTCCTGAACTGCCTGCTACCTCTTAGGGCCAGTAAGGCATGGAATAGAGAATGAAGGTTCTATTCTATCTACCGAACCAAAGACAGTAATTATCATCATATTGAAGCCATAACAAGGAACTTCAAGGAAAAGAAAAAGGTCAAAATCGTATTGAAGACAAAAGAAAAATGTCACAATACACCAAGATACATTATAGGGATAATCTCACGTAGCTACAGCTGACTTGACACCTTTCTCACTTAGCTACAGCTGACTAACATTTTAATCTGAGAGGTGCGCTGAGAATTTTTTTTCTCACTCAACTACATTCCGTTGGTTTTCAGTTAGTCTTTTAATGTGAAAAGACCGCAATACCCCTATCTCATTAATCCTTTTCTTTTTTTTCTCCCCTTTATCCTCCCCTCTTCCTTATTGTTCCTATTTCTTACAACCTCCCTCAGTTTTTTTGGGTTTCAGATCTGGATCCCCTATCCAAGATTGATATTACTAAAATAGAATACAAATGAAAAAAATAAATAACAAATAATTAAGAAAAAAGTCATTTCTCTCAAAGGTGTGGGAATGCTAGTGTTCCTGGAGGAGAGATTTGAACCCATATAGCGTAACCTTCAGCACATCTATTGTCTAGTGCCATCAGCTCCGGTAGCGTCTTTGGAGGGCTCGCCGCCGTCGCTCGCCGGAGGAGGAAAAGCTGTCAATAAGTGCAAGTCTGTTCCCGATTTGGGCATGTTTGTCGGAAACTTGCCGGAGCCACCGTGGTCCAATTTGGCCCGCTCTTGCACTCCGGCGAACTATTCGCACTGCACTGACTCCATCTGCTCCGATTCTTCATCTCCGTCTATCAGTCCAGGTTGGGTCCGATTCTTAGATCTGAATTTGGGGTTTTCGGATTTGTTCTTGTCCGCACATCGGTCGCGATGAGTTCTCCAGCATCGACGAAGAGAGATAGTGGCAAGCCCAAATTGTCAAAGTCGGTGTCCATGAGTTCTCCGGCATCAATTGTGGTCTAATTTGGTCCTTCATCTTCTTCTTGATTTCTGGAAAAATGGGTGTTTATATGCGTAAGACCCAAAAGGATGGAATTGTAATTACTGCAATTGTTGTTTGTGGCTTTTGACCAAATTGATAAATTAGTTTTGTTGTTGTGATGTTGTTATTTGGTAATTAAAAAGACCCATTTCACAAGAGAGACGAACACAACAAACTGAAAAGATAAGTTTTTAAAAAAAAAAAATTGGACCTAGAAAATAGACAAATTTTAATTGCATCAGTTTCAAAGATTTTACAAGAAAGACTCATTTTTTTGACTGAGATGTCGAGAGGAGAGAGAGAACATAGAGAAAAGTATGTGTGTGTATATCTTAATACTCACATGCATACATCTCAATGACTTGCTGATACACACTTTTTGTGTCTAAAATTTAAAACTGCTAGCAAAATTCTAGAGGGAACACGCCATTTTTTTCATAGATGCCGATCTGGAATAAGCCAGATGGCAAAAAAATTCAAATTTTGTTTTTTACTGATTGGGTGTTGGTATGAGCAGTGAAAACTCATCAATGAAAATGGTGATATATATAGTGTGAGATGGAATTAGTTATTTATGTATGTTTGAATTAGTTATCTAGATCATTTTCATAAAGAAAGTCATTTGTGAATTTGAGTTTGTGTTTCTAATTGTTGAGAGTTGAAGTAAAGATAGATAAAATGGAAAGAGAGAAGGAAAGGAAGAGGAGAGAGATAGGGAAAAAAACAAGACCAATGGCATCATTTTGAAAATTTGAAAGACAAGTGGGGGTGATTTGGTCATTTTACACATAAATTTAACTGCTAACTTAACAGAATGTAGTTGAGTGAGAAAAAAAATTCTTAGCGCACCTCTCAGAGTAACATTTTAGCCAGCTGTAGCAAGGTGAGAAAGATGTCAAGTCAGTTGTAGCTACGTGAGATTATCCCTACATTAATCTATCCCTTTACTGGCAAATTTTAATAATTTACCATCAAGGAGTTCGGCTGAGCAAAAAAATATTTAGAATTCTAAAAGTACTCTAGAATAAGAACAGTAACCAAAATTACCCACATACCCAACAAATCCTGCAAACCTTCTTTGCGGACCGGTATAATCCGGCAAACCCATCGGTCCAGTTCCTTCAAATCGTCCCTTTAAGGCAATTCATACAAAGTAATTAGAATAAAGGTGTTGCAAAAATAGTTCTTTGGTATCTAACAAAGTAAGCCAAGCATTTACTTCTATGACAAGTTGTCAACTTATACTATGATGCCAGATATTTTATCTTGAACTGGATATAAGATTTGTAGTAACCTATATGCAATCAACATGTGAAACACTCGAGAGAAGTCATCAGTTGAAGAAAGCAATGGATTAACAGTTTAGTTAAACACCTGAGGACCCCATCGTCTTCTTTCAGACAAGTGAGGGGGCATGCCTGGTCTGTGATGCATAAAAGGATCATCATGAGGATGAAACATGCCATGTGGAGATGGGCCACCAACAGCATCAAACTTGTGAAATGATGGGCCTAAATTAGAATATATTCCGGGAGGTGAGAGCTCCCTCCTTCCCATATATGAAGGGAATGGAGGTACATGATCAGGAAAGGCAGAAGGACGGTTGATTTGAGGAAATGCATCTCGGAAGAAATGATCCCGTAACCTATTGGTTACTTGCAAAAGAGCTTCTTGGACTGTTTCATAGTCTCCATTTATCTGCCGACAAAGAAACAATATATATAGGACCAGTAAGAACTGCAGGGCTCAAAATATTGAAGTTGATAGGTATGACAAGTACATATACTAGTAGTAATACAATGTCAAGTGACACTCATCACACTAGCTATCCACGTTTATATATAAGCTAATGTGTAACCAATACATTTAGGCATGGACAACTAGGTATAATATATACTCCAAATCAAGTTAACTGGCAACAAACAGAAACTCAAATGAAAATCACCTGAACTACTTCATCATTTCCAGAAGCACACTTGGGTATCTTATCCTTTCCCAAAACTCGAATATATGCTCCAGTTGACTTCCTCATTCCAGCTATGACTGAACCACCCATGCCAAGAATACAACCAATTTGAATGGAAGAAACAAGGAGCCTTGCTATGACAGTCTTCTCCTTGCTATCAGGAATAGCTCTTGCAATCCTGGTTTGCACGCGAAGAACTGCATCTTGTGCAGCTGACACCCTCTCATCCGGGTGCTGCAATAGTTTATCATATTAGAAATTAAAAACAGAACCCGAGTTGATATATGATAAAGAACACAAACACGTGGACTGATTATTGAATGAAAGATAAACATACAGCTAGACCAGAAATGAAAATGATGCGGTCCTCTGAATCGGAAACACCATCTTGAACTTTAATATCACAACCTGTCTCTTGCTTGAGTGCTTTGATTACAGTTCCCCCCTTTCCAATTACACCTCCTACTCTCTCATCAGGACACAATAAACGGAAGCTCAATAATTCCTGAGAATGCCTCATCTGACCAGGGAAACCACTTTCATGAAATTTAGGAATCGGAGGAACATATGAGTGATAATCAACATCATGAGGCCCAGCATAAGGTGCTCCTTGAGCAGAAAGAGAATGGCTTGGTGATGAATATACTTCTGGCTTGGGAAGAGAATTGCCATGGGAATGAGATGATGGCCCAGTAGGGTTGGAAGAGAAAGAATCATGGTCCCGGAGTGGATTCTCCAACAGCTGTTGAGAAACAGATTGAAGAGCTTTCCGAACTGCATTCACTCCCCCAGTGATCTGAAGAACAAGAATAAAACATTATGGCCAAGAAAAAGTAATCATCCACTATCACTACAAGTAATACCAACCATGTAAAAATAAATAAAACTTTAAGATGGCTTGCATCTGCAATCACATCTAGAATGAATGTTGTTAAAGCTGTACTTGTGGAAGAAACCTATAAACTCACATCCATATAAGAGAAATGCAACAAATTTATATATTGTAAAACTTGCTACACTAACATTTACAAAACTCCATCTGAGCTGTGTCATTCTGCTTTAATCACAAATCCCATGCATGTGATCAACTATTGATTTTAAAAAAATTGGTCCTAACTTAATTGAAGTTTGTAACTCTATCATATCAGCATAAACATGGAGCTCTAACAAATTAAGGGCCATAACGTAAACCAAGTTGTCCACGTCCACCCTTTATCAACTGTACATAACAGCAAATTAATATTTTGATGAACCTTATAATTAAACAGCAACAACAGAAAAAATATATATGTAGGGATAGCCCTCCAAGATGCTAAAATTGGTTGGTAGCATTGAGTTTTTTATACTGTCACCTCATCTTTATATCAAATAACTCTTAATTTATTGCAATGTAATAAATCTCAAATAAAATGCAAACCAGTTCTTCTCATTGCTACACGGCACAACAAATAGAAACCAGAATGGAGCACACGGGTTTTTTTCATCAAGCAGAGGTTACTGCTTATACCATATGGAAAGATTATTGATACTTGGCCAAATACTAGCAACAGAATATTTATATTCAAATTACAAATTGAAGATTGAAACAATGAAACTCCTTAGTTCCATGTGGAAACTACACAAGTTACAATGTTCATTGCAAGTTACCTGCACTAGTTCATCAGAAGCTGATGCAAATGTGGGAAGTTTGTCCTTAGAAAGGATTCGGATTTGTGCCCCACTTTCAGTTGACATTTGCTTGATTGTGCTGCCACCTTTTCCCAAAAGGCACCCTACTTGAGCGGAAAGCACAAGTAACCGCAAAATAAATGTATAGGTGTTACTACTTTCAGTATCATTTTCCTCTGTCTGTGGTTCTCCTTCCACCATTTTTTCAAATATAAGTAAGAGAGCCTTCTGTACAGATGAAGTTCTCTTTTCAGGTTTTGAATCATCCAAAGGAACAGATTTCTTGTCTTCATCATGGTCATCATTTTCCTTCGTATCACTGCCCTCTTCAACAACATCATGTTTTTCACCACCATGCTCCTTGTTCTGCTCAGAGCTTACTTCATTTTCGTTTTCAGAACCTACTATAACAACTACTCTATCATCACATCCAGGGACATTGTCCTCAACTTTGACCTTCACGGCAGTCTCTTGACGAATTTGTGATATAACAGCACCACCCTTTCCAATAACACCACCAATTTTTGAAGAAGGACATAGTACGCGAAAAACAATACTACCTGGGGAGACTTTAAAGGGTTGATTCTGTGAGTAAACGCTTGCTGACTTTTGCCATTTTCCTTTTCCATTTGGTTCAGCGAGATTCCAATCATATGGTCTCTTAGAAGGTGTCAATGGCACAGACATGTGAATAGTGCAAAGGGAAAAACTATTTCACTGCAATCTGTAACAGATTAAAACAGAATGTGTGAAACAAAGTTCATATCAGAAGGAACTCAAATTTGGATCACAGAATGTATCATATCAGTACAAGGGCCTGCAACTTTATTAAACTTCCAAATTTGGATGTGTCAGTTTTAGCACAGGGATATTTCAAAACTTGATATTGCACTCGTTTTCCTTCTGCATTGCAAATTCACAACTATTAAACCATCATTGCCAAGGGTATTTGGAAAATCATGTCAGTTCACAATGTAGTGTCTCTGAATAGAGAGGAAAAAGACGATTTTGAATGGGCTGGAGAAGAATATAATGGTTTTAGAGGGGCAGAGTAGAGATGTTGGTGTGTGATCCTAGCCTATATCTGTGCACCTTCTTTGTAATCTTCTAAATATAGATTTCCTATTTACTTTCCTGAATTTTTTTGCGTAGCCTGCCTGGTGTTATGGTATATTGCTTTCAGAGATCTCTTGTGGTACAGTCCCTCAACATTCGAAACTCCCTACTTTTCTTCTTAAACAGAATTTGTTATGATTTGTAAAAAAACTTAAACAAATAATATAACACTACGACAAAATTGGAGCTGTCTCCATATTTCCCATGCCATACTAATTACTCAAGTGCATCCCACTAAACATATTCCATTATCTCTATGAAATGCCTTACAAGGTCATATCCTAGATATTTTGGCCTAATTAATTTGCTTAAAGACCAAGAACAATTTTCTTTCTCTTTTTGGATTGTCCCTCTTAAGCATCCTTCAACATTAATTTCAGTAGAACCAAATTCCTTAAAGTTAAACTCAAACTCATGCCTCTGCCAAGTTTTATGACTAAAATTTAAATATTAAACTCATTTTTTTCTTTTGGGTGACCTTTAGGGCAACTAAAGTTTCATTCCACTCTGATTGGATGATTGAACAAAATGCCAACAAGGCCAAGGGATTTCGAGAATGCTAAGCAAAGTAAGGAGAGCTTCTTCGTAAGTCAGAATTCCTATTTCAATCACTTCAAATAGACAACTAGCTTGAAGAGACCACTCCAACCTAATTTTATCAATTGAAACAAAGAAAAGAGACTCCACCTACAGTTGAAAATCACTCTTGCTGATCATATTACGCCAGAAAAAACCCAGAATGTCCTCCCAGATTGCAAATTGCACCTTTAGTAGCTAAATAATTTAAAGATTTTCAAATCACTGTGAAGCCGATTTAAAATACAAGGTATAATATTAACAAAAGATAACAAATGCAGAGACTGAGACTGAGCATCAAGGGTACTGGCTAAAACCTAAGATGTTGCATCGCGCTTATAAAACAGTCCAAAATACTTTGATTCAGCATTCCGAATTTATGATATGATCATCACAATGACAGTGAATAAGCGTACATTTTGCCCCAGATTTCTCGGGAAAAAACAAAAGGTGAGATATGAAGGTACTCACAGATTGTTGAGTGTGTCTTGGGAAGAGAGAGTAGTGGCGTTGAGCGAGTCTCAGAACAATTTCTAGGGCTTCGCTGCGGAGAACTCCAGAGCTCGAACTGCAAGATGACCGGTCGATGGTAGAATTTTGCTCATTGATTTTGAAGGAAACCCCTAAAGCTTGATGGGTTGTCGGGTCGGGTTGTTTCAATTTACTGGTTGGTTTGGGCTGCTCCATCATTTGGTTAGGGATGATAACAAATCGGGTTTCGCCAAACCGCACCCATCCCGCTCATCCTCAACATGTACCCGACCCGTGTAAAAACCCGTGAAATTTGGTCGGATGCCCGACCTAGGGATGGCAATGGGTCTGGTTTGGAGCGGGTTTGACCAAACCTGCACCCGTACCCGAAGGATTTGAACGGGATACCCGACCCGGAAAAAACACGCTCAAAGTGGGGGTACCCGACCCGCTCGAGACCCGTCGGTTACGGGTTTTACCTGAATCCGAAACTTGACCCGAAAACTATCAAAAAATAATAATAATGTCCAGTAATATATGTAATTGTTTTATATGTTATATACAATGTATAATATATAATTATCTACATAATTGTTTTAATTGAAATTTTTTTGAATGTTTTTTGTTAAAAATAATTTATTTTTTACATGGTACGGGTTGGAAACGGGGTGGGTATAGGTCAACCCGCACACAACCTGCACCCGGCCAAAAACCTGAGGGGCAAACCTGTACCCGATTTTTTGCGGGTTTTACCCGTTCTGATCGGGACGGGTTGATCTGGTACCCGTCGGGTTCGGGTTTTTTGCCATCCCTAACCCGACCTGATCAAAATTCGATGCTTGGGGAAAATTTCCAAAACCCGAACCCGATTCATAAAAATTCATATTAAAAAAATAAAAAATAACAAAAAGTGATTTCCCAATTGATTTTCATAATTTTGGAAGAAATGATTTTGTAACAAAAAGAAAAAGGGAGAGGGAAATTGAATAGTGATTAATATTAAGTTAGAGAAGCATTCACCTACAAACTGTATAAACTATTGATGTTGCGATGATGTAGAACATATCAATTCAATTACTACTATTAATACAATAATTACCATAATTGTTAATTCAATAAAGGATAATGACACATTTTACCCCTAACTATAACGAAATGACACTTTCATACCCTAACTAATTTTTTTTAGTATTCTGACAATTTTTTTATGGCAACCTACCTCTAAAATGCGTAAAATACTTAAACTATCTCTTGATTAATGAACAAGAATTCGACCGGTTTAATTTGGTTTATCTCTCGTTTATTTTTAATGTGCAATTACAATTAATCCCCGAATCTAAAATTAAACTTAAGGGTTTAATAGTCATTACATAAATTTGTTTATTTTTAATTAATTAAAATATTATTATTTATTTATTTATTTCAATTAGCCCTAAATCCTTTCCCCATTTCTCTCTCCATCGCTAAATCAAATCTCTTTCTCTCACTTCCATTTTCTGCAATTACAACGAACTAATGATTCACACGAAAATCATGGCCACCAACTAATTTCATGCATCGGAAGCATAATTAAGCCATGGATTCTATAATTAAGATCTTCATGCAGATTGATTCAGCATGAGATCATACATGAATATAATATTACTTTGGTGTTTTGAAGATGCTTTAGTGAATCTGCCTGCAGAAAAACGTGACTTTTAAGAGT
>JAYMTP010003272.1:0-17421 GCA_036897365.1 Geranium brycei | reverse complement strand
CCCCCTAATCGAACGAGCGAGACGACGCCTCGGCTCCGACCCGTCGTCGTCTCCACCTCCGAGTCGAGTTCCGCCGAGACGATGCTTGCCGGAGGGACGCAGCGCCTCCACCATCTCCACCGAAGCAAGATTGAGGGAGAGAGTTGTGTGGATAAGGGTTGAGTTGTGTGGATAAGGGTTGAGAGTTGTGTGGTTGTGGTGGAGTTGTGCGGTTTTAATTAGGATAAATGTTTTTTTACAAAAATGCCCTTTTCAGGTTGCGTGCATTAGTGTACGCAGCGCGAATGGGTTTGGATGCGTACAATTTTGCACGCAGCCAAATTGGGATGCGTACTTTCCTATTGTACGCAACCCGTTTTGCCCAAATGGTGTAGTGGTAGAATCTCGCGGCCACGTGTCGCATGCTGAGACAACACGCGTCCAGATCCGCACTGATCCAATGGCGGTAGAACAATTAGACTATCTACAACCGTTTGTAGCCGAATGTACACTTAAGTGAGAGACAGTTCCGTATTTTTGCACGCGTGTAAAAAGTAAAAAAATTTAACTTCGTCCGTACAACTTTGTGTTGTGCAATAGGTTCTATATATATCATACTTGTTGCTTTGTTAAAATGTGTAAGAGAACAAGTTGATTAATTATTTGGGGTATACGCATGACGATGGATACAAGGACGTGACCATATATAGTTGGGCGATAAGTCAACATCGAGTTTGATGCTAGAATTCAAATAAAAAGGGCATGAATGAGAAAGAGAAAGACCCATCTGGTTCTGACCATATACAATTAATAACCTTAGCTACAATAACTCATCTTGTGTGTGCAACAACAAGAACACGTGATTGGGTCAATTGAAAATTCGAAACAAACGAATCTCTTATATATTGGTACCATACACGTATAGTTTTCTAGTTTTTTAAGTCTTGTCTTTTATTTTATCAATACCCTGCGCGATAATCATAATATATTTGAGTCACATGTGATACAATTAATTGGGAAAGAGCATTTACGGTTTTGTTTTGAACCAAATTGGTTCATAATCAAATCAGACCGATAAATTCAAAACTGAAATCTAGTCAATGAAATTTAGTTTTATTTTCATTCAGTTGAATTCAATTTTATTAAGTTCATTTTTTATGTATTTTTTTACTTTAGGCCTCTTTTAACTAAATTATTTCTGGACGACTCAATAATTTTTTAGGTCAAATGAATATAGATAAGTGACCTAAAATGAATTACATAGCTAAATTAATTGATTTTCGATTTGATTAAGTTCCTCGTTGATTCAGTTTTTACAAACTAGAACATGAATGATTTATAATCAGTTTTAATTTTAATCGAACTAGACTATTTTGATTCGATTTTTCACGAGTCTGCTTGAGTCGATTCGACTATCCTACAATCGGGAGGACGTAGATTGAACAATTCAAATATAAAAAAAAAACTCAAACTAATCACCACTGTTTTATCTTTAAAAATGGCGTACTAAATCATAACCTAACCAACTTAAGCTTGATTTGGTGATTGACCCTTCTCGCTTTTTGGTTTCAAATCAGAATTGGAGGGTCGTCAAAATATTTAAATATGATAAGTTTAAAGGTGAATAGGAAAAGTAACAAAGTAGTAATCAAAAAATAATTCGTAACCTAGTGTTGTTGGATTGGTTTGGGCCATGCCTCTCTCCGTGTGGGGTTAATAAGAGTTTTCCAGTCAAGCCCAGTATTGGAACATTAGTAGAATATTTTCATTTTTTCAAATTGCAAGTGAATGTGGTCGGCAGAATCAAATAGAATATTCTGTGTTTTTTTTTCTCGAAAAGGGAGAGATAAGAAATGGAAGCAAGAACAGAACAAGCATTTCTCCACCGTCATTTATTTCTCAAAATAATTTATTGGCGTATTAAATTTAATTTCTTCGCCATGTTGCCCCATCCTTGGTTCACGCTACTCTAGACCATTCAAGCACTTATGGTTATGGACTATTTGTTCATAACTATATAAAATTTGTATTTGAGAATTCATTCATAAAAATTCCAAATAATTTTGAGGACTCATTTATATCGTTCATATTACATAGCTATTGGGGTGAACTTATGGCTATTACGGTGGAAATCAATTATATAAGGAGTAAGTTTTGTCAAATATTTCTTCAGAAAATTTTTCTTGTTGAGTATTTTTGGTGTTTGATTTTGAGAAATAACTGCTGTGTTTGGTTATTTTATGGGTTCAGTGAATATGGATGTATCTAGCAGCCATCTCTGTATGCGTTGAATTTACAGTTTCGTGCTTGTTAGTGTCGGATTGTGTGTGGTGGCCTCGGTTGGTTTGTGTCTGTTCGACTGGTATATATATATGTGTAGTATTGATGGGTGAAACGGGAGGGTGGAGACGGTGTACATTTGCCATTTCAGGCAAAACCCGCGGCTTGTTCTCGGGAAGATTCTCACTCGCCATTGTGATCCCCTGGTCTGTGTAAGCGGTTGCAATGACGTTTTGAGAAGGTTTTGTATTGAGCGATCACTTGGTAGGCGTTGGATTGGCAGGTTGCTCTGTCTTACTTATGTCTGTATCTTATTTTCGGTTGTTGTTTTGTTTGCCAGTGTTTTCTGTTTCGATGGGCTAGTGTTTTGTTGTTCGTTGGGATGGTTACCCATGTATGAGATGAGAATTATAATTTCTTGATTTGGTGGGAGTTTGTTATTCATTTTCTGTGTGTTTCTGGATGCTCTTGACATTGGAGGAGCGTGTGCAAATTAAAAATTATTAATAGTTACTAAATTTGAACAATACAAAAAGATAATATTGAAAGTCATTAATATTATAATAAGTTCGTGTAGGAAACTTGTTTATATTTCACTAAAGTGTTATAAGCGATATATAAACAAAATTTTCATTAGATTACAATGAAGAGAAAATTACTTTTCAAAGTTCATAGTTTGTACCATAATGCTGCATGTATATATATTTTAAACTTTTATTGATTCAATCCATAAAATTTGGTCTGACTCTTTATCTATAATCTTAAATGTCATATTGTTTTGGCTTTAAGGCTCACAGTTCAAATGCACGTCATATCTTCTATTAAAAATTTTGCAATTTAGCATATCCGTAAAAAAATGTTCGAATTTTTAGGTGGATCGTATTTCTGACAATAACGATTACTTGTACTTGCTAAGAACAATAAAAAACGCTTTATATTTTATTAGAAAGTTGTAATTTAATACAACAAACTTTTCGAACAAATTAAAATCAATTAGACTCTAAACTACTTTTCAATATTTGCAATTTAAATACTTGTATATATTGTGTCAAATCATTTCAATGTACATATTTTGTATTTAGTTTTGAATACGGGAATAAATATTACTAGTTAAAATCAAAGCTCTTTAATTTAATTGTACTTTCGCGGACGTTTATATTGACTATATTGCTTAAACGATTAGGCACAATTAACTATCATGATTGAATTAGTAACGAAGAAGCAAAAGTTTACATTTATAATCCATAGAAATGATCTATTAGTTGAATCTACACGAAAAGCTATCTAATTAATATCCACTTGTAAGGCAACAAGATGTGTCTTGAAGGAAACATATCAATTTGGTCTATCCATCAACTGGTCAATTTGGTCAACACAATCAATAACATTTTAGTTGTTAGGACATCTTTTCTATTTTCTTGTCCGAGTCACTAGTAATAAGTACTAGACAAGGGATTATACATTTTACGTAGAAAATTGTTAAATCATATGAAGATAAATAAGAAAATTGTTAAATCATATGAAGAGAAATAGGGTGAGAACGTTCGTGAGAATCGTGAGCCCCACTATAGAGAGAATACATGACATGCGCTGAACTGGTGAGAAACAAAATTTTCAATTTCACAACCTCCTCACTACACCACGACTTAACAGAGTTCACTTACAAGATATAATATATATGTATGTATGTATGTATCCCGATCTCCCTGTCACATAACACCCACATATGGATTCTCATTGTTCTCACACCTCCAGTAATTCTCACTAAAATACTTTCCAATAATCGCATTATTAGTGATGAAGGGTGATAAAAATATTTGACCATAAATCAAATTTGACAATTCAGAATACGATATATGTGCCGTGATGTGATGCCTAAAGTATTGGACACATTTTCTGGAGAAATAACGATATATTAATCACCCGCTACTTTGCTTTATATCCTATAAGCATAGTGACAAACAAAAGAACCTTAATTATTGTTTTATTGCTTGCTTACTTCTCTAATCCATCTTTCACTACTTTGTTTTATATCCTATAAAGCATACTGACAAACAAAACAACCTTAATTATTTTTTTATTGCTTAATTACTTCTCTAATCCATCTTTCTTTTTCCTATAATATTTTTCTTAATCAATTGAGGTTTGCATTTGATTTGGAGCCAATAGAAACATGGTAACATGAGACACAATGTTTGGTCTCTAATATGTGTACTAAACTTTCATCCACACTAATGCACTGTTGACCAACTTTATATTGTTTAATTAATGGGGTTGACTAAAGAACCCAAAGAAAAACTTGATAAAAGTCAACTGAAGCACTAGGGAACCTAAATTACACCATCACATGACTTTTTTGCTTGTTTAATGGCTCTCTCTATATTTATGTGCTTCTAATGGTCAAATAAGTATCTTGTAGTGGAAGTTACCGATTAGTTTGGTTTCCAAGGGTAAACTTACAAAGATTGTTTTTTGTTATAGATTTGGTTTCATGATACCAGGGGTGTTCATAATTTCAAAACCGAATCAAATCAAATTAGAATCAAACCGAATTGGTCCACACATTTCTTAAATCTTGAAAACTAGATATGGAACCAAAGACTATTGACAGGTCGGTTGAAACTTATTATACTATTATCGTTTTTTCATTCTAACCGAACTAAATTGGTTGAACTTGAATTTTTGTTTCAACCTAATTTATCGACTGAATTACGCATATGAAAGTTGATTTTGGACTATCCATGCAATGCTATATCAAATTATAAGTTGAGTTATAATTAGGGATAATTCCAGGTGGCTACATCTGAATATTGTTGTTTTTCAGGTGGGTACTTCTAGAATTTTTTTCCCAGCTGACTACGCCTAAGATGTGCAAAATTTTCACTTTGCACTTTCCGCCAATTCCGTTAATTTTAAACATTTTTGACATGTGAAATGACTAAAATACCCTTACATATACTTCTAATTTTCAAATTCATGTCATCCCATCTTTATCTTCACCCTCTCTCTTCCCCCTTTCTATCTCTCACTCCTCTCCCTCACAACAATCTCCGGCGCCGGCGTCCGGACTACCGCCATGGATTTGAAAGTTTATTAAATAACAAACTATAGAAATTTCTTATAAAATATTATTTAATTCTTTCGAAAGAAATATTATTTAATAGTATATACATAAAAAGTAGAAGACATCCTTAAATTTTCTTTTGAGATTTGTAAAAATCGTAAACCATATAATATACATATGTGCACCAGGTGTACCAAATTGTGTCATGTCACAATACCAACCCATAATAAAATGTTCAGAAATGGAAAGAAACAAACACATCGACGATAAATAGATTAAAAAACAGAGTCCTGAGAATTCAATTCACACTAATAGAGAAGAAGAACGTTAGCTATAAGGATGTGAGCATCAGAGCTGACCCAGACGCAATCACTTTTTGTGTGAATCAACAATCCACGTGCCTCTTCCCTCTTCTCCGGAACAAAATCACAGTAAAAATTCAGATAAAAATCGTAGCTTTGCTCTATTTTCCTTTCTTGTTCGGCTCTATTTACTCTTCCCCTCCATTTTCCCGAGAAAATAGAAACAACCCAACAAACAAACGCCTCCTAGAAAATAAAAACACCAATACCCATATGGCCAAAGATTGATTAAAGGCTCGTGTCAATGTCCAGTATCGCTCGCTATGGCTGAGGTTTGAGGACGCTTGTCACTGTCAGCTTTGATCTTCTGGGTCCGCACCGACTCGTTTCTCTCTTTCTCCATATCACCGTTTTGAATCTGGTATTTATCTATTTGACTCCTCTGTGCTTCAGTTTTTGATATTCTGAAAAGCTTGTTCTGGGTTTGTTCTGAAATCTGTGTAGATGAAGTGATTGTTAGGGCTTGAATGTAGAGAAAAAACCCATTTACAAAACCCTTGTTTCTGTTTAGTGTTTTATCTGTTTAGAATCAGATTGAGTGATTTGAATCATTTTATAGGCGTATTGAGTATTGACCTGAATTTCTAATATAGATATGGCATTTGATCAGAACCAAATTGTGAAGGATCTGACGCCTTTGAAATTAGCTCCAACTGTGCCTGATGAGGCATATATTGCTCCTACAGCTAGAAATGTAGAGACTTTTGTGGCCAATCCGCCAGGTTTTGATGTTGGGAGTCCTGGGTCAGGAACTGTGTTTTACCCGGCAACCGTGTCGGAGGGTGGTTATGTGGGTTTAGGGTACCCTAATGCATTGCCTGGTGTTGCACCGCCATGGCGACAGCAAGTGCCTGTGGCAGTTGGGCACCCTGGCACGGCTGTTGGGTTCAATTATGCTCATAATTTAGGAAATCTGGTAGTTGGAAATGGCAAAGATCGGGCGGGCACTGAAAATATGGGAGCTGGGGCTGTGTATGGTCCTAATTTGGGTAATCGGGTGGGTGACTGTAGTGTTGATCAGTTGAGGAATGATTCGGGAACTGGGTTTGGTGGTAGTCCGAGTATAAGAGTCCGGGTGGGTAGCAATGGGGCTGATCGTGCAAGCGAAGAAGGTGGAGATGATTCGGTGTCGAGGAAGAAAGTGAAGTTTCTGTGTAGCTTCGGGGGAAAGATTTTGCCTAGACCTAGCGATGGAATGCTGAGGTACGTTGGTGGACAGACGAGGATTATTAGTGTCAGAAAAGATACAAGCTTTGGTGAGCTGGTTCAAAAGATGGAGGATTTATATGGGCAGCCTGTGGTTATTAAGTACCAGCTTCCTGATGAGGATCTCGATGCATTGGTGTCGGTTTCATGTGCTGATGATCTTGAGAATATGTTGGATGAGTATGAGAAATTTGTTGAGAGGTCTCCGGACGGGTCCGCCAAGCTAAGGGTGTTCTTGTTTTCGGCTTCCGAGCTCGATCACCCCGGTGCGGTTAAGTTTGAAGATTTCCAAGATAGCGGGCAGAAATATGTCGAGGCTGTTAATGGTGTTGTGGATGGAGTTGGCACCGGAGGTATCACGAGGAAGGAGAGTATGACAAGCGCCACTTCAACGCAGAACTCTGATTTTAGCGTCTCTGAAGCAGTTGATGGTTCGGGTCTTGGACAAAGTGAAGCCGGTGGTTCACAGTCAACTAGCGCCACTCCTCATGATATGTCTCCACGAGTTGTGGTTGTGGATCCCAATCCCGCCGTTCAATTGGGCATTTCGCCACCCAATCATTACATGCACACCTACGTAGGTCCTCGCCAGGAAATGGTAAACTGCGCTATGCTCCCTCCCCAAATGGGTTTTCCAAATCCTCAGTTGTTCGGGGTTGGAGGACCCATATATACCCAACAGCAGTTACCGGATACTGCTTCCGGTGTTTCCACCGGTCAGTTTATTCCCACAGTCCACATGACAATGACTCCATCTTCCTCTCTTGTTGGTATGAGACCGACTGTGATGCAACAGCAACAAACTCGTTTGGATCGCTATCCTGAACAAAGCACATACGGGGGAAGGGTTGTTCAGCTTCCAGTGAGCCAGAACTACAATCCATATCAGGGCCAGGTCGGTGGAGGTTACCTATGGAACCCTCACATTAGGCCACCGGAGGGTTTAGTCTTTTCTGATGGATTGGTACCTCGTCAAGTAATGATTCCCGAGAAAGTTCCGAGGCTGGAGGACTGTTACATGTGCCAGAAAGCGTTGCCTCACGCGCATTCGGATACTGTGGTGCAGGGTCAAAAAGGTGGTGTTGCAGCAAGTCCCTTATCTGATCCAAATTTAGTCTTTCACAGTCTTCCCACGGGGGACGCCACGAGAGCTTGGCCAATGAACATGGGGATGGCTACTAGAGCCATGGAGGAATGCAATATCGATCAAGGAGCAGCGCCTCGTTCTAGGGTCCTTGGTCAGATGGATCAGCAAGTTGGGTTCTCTCCAAATCTCGAGGCACCATATCAAAATGAGAAAACTTCGATTCCCCAGGTTTTGGCAGGTGATGTGCAGTCACCACATGGCGTTTTCACGGATGGTGCTTCACAGCAGATGGTGATGCCAATTCAATACCCGGTTAAACAAGAGGCCATGGTAAACAAACCAGTGAAAAGTGATGAACCTACAGTTGTTGTTTTGCCAACCCAAACTTCGGAGGACTTGGTTCGTGAATCCCCAAGGGAATATCCCGATGAACTGAGGAAGGAAGACACGATCCTTAAATCACAGCAAGCGCTAGACACAAAACCAATGGAAATGCCATCATCTTCCCATACAGGCCCCACCGAGCCTCGTGGTAATGTTGCAGTCACTGGCGTCGAGTCAACCTATGCAATGCACAATAATATCCCTCCTGGGTCTGAATGGATGGTGGATGACGCCTCGAGATTCCAGCGAAAGGCGGTTCTCGGAAATGTGGAAACTTTCCATCCGAACGGTAACATGCCACCATCAAGCGGGGCATATGGTGATTCTCAAGATTTCTCGCCCTCACTTTTCAGCAACCAGGATCCTTGGAATATGCGACAAGATGCCCATTTCGTTCCTCCTAGACCAAGCAAATTTCTAACAAAAAAAGAAACTTCTTACACACCGTTTGACAATAACAATTTGGTCAGCAGCGGGGAGTTACTTGCAGAAACACTGTTGGAGGATGACAGGGTTCACCAGCCACTGGGCAACTCAGACAAAGATTCTACTTCAGACTGCGCCGGGACAACAAAAGGTGAGCGTTTTCGTTTTCTAGACTACTGTTTACTCTTTTATTCATTGCTCTGTGTAATGTTTTTTTCCCATTAATACATATGATTAACCGTTATTCAGCTGACGAACTCATAAAGCAAGAACTTAAGGCAACAGCTGAGGGTGTAGCTGCTAATGTTCTTCAAACATCTATATCTTCTGCTTCAGAAACCAATGGAGATAGTCGAGCTTCTAGTATTATCGAAATGCATCATAAAGCTATAGTTGAGGTGCTTAGTTTTTTTATTCTTCATTACCTGTTGCAGAGATTTGCTTGTTCTAGTTTCGCTCTCATGTATGCGTTTATATGATTCCTAACTAACTATCATCTCTGTTCCTGTGCATTTTACTCAGGATCAGGACAAAAACACTAAAGTGCCCGAAAAGGTTAATTTATCCTATCCCGTATCAGATGACATTGGTCGCTTGCAGGTAGAGGGTTTCTTTGTGTCTGATTCCTCTGGCTGTGTTATCAAATATAATTATCTTCAATTCTAAATCCAACTATTATCAATCAGATTATAAAGAACAGTGATCTTGAAGAACTGCGCGAGTTGGGTTCTGGGACCTTTGGCACTGTTTATCATGGAAAGTGGAGGGGTACCGATGTTGCCATTAAACGGATCAACGAGAGGTGTTTTGCCGGGAAAGCCTCAGAGCAAGAACGCATGGTTTGTCTTCGAGTTCCACTATACGTGACTCTCCCCTTAATATTATCTCATATTTACCATTCTTTATGCTTTTGATCAGAGGGATGATTTCTGGAATGAGGCAATTAAGCTTGCTGACTTGCACCATCCAAATGTGGTGGCTTTCTATGGAATTGTTCTTGATGGCCCTGGAGGTTCTGTGGCAACAGTAACCGAGTTCATGGTCAATGGTTCGTTAAGAAATGCTTTGCAGAGAAACGAGAGGTAATATTGTATTTTTTATCTGTCTTATATATCTTGTCGTTTTCATAATCATCTTATTTGTGTAGCGGGACAGTATTTTAAAAGGTTGCTTGTTCTCAGGAATCTTGACAAGCGTAAGCGTTTGCTGATAGCCATGGATGTTGCTTTCGGAATGGAGTACTTGCACGGGAAAAATATCGTGCACTTTGATTTGAAAAGTGACAACTTACTTGTCAATCTTCGAGATCCCCACCGACCAATATGCAAGGTAAATCGACTTTGTGAAACAATGTCACTCTGCGGCATCTCATTTTCTTCGACATCAATATGATAGCAATTAGATGGAGTCATGGAGATTTAATCACGTTCCTTACATGTAACTTGGCGATGAAATATTTTTGGAATACTTTCCTCTCCATTTTATAGTCCATCCTTTGACTTCCAACATTTCAAGGTAACAACAATGAATGTGTTAGACTATAGTGCAAGTGCATGATTATCTGAATGCCTAGACTCCCAATAGTATTTTTTTTGTACTGAACTGGAAGCATATTTACAATACACATCTCGTTGCTTCCTTGGGCTTTTTAAGACGTATTGTGAGTTTTGGAGTTGAAAATCATGTCTCGGTGCACTAATGTTCAATATGAAATCGCCTTCCAAATATGAAGGCGATTTGATGTCACATAGTCAAGTTTGTTAGCAGAGGGAATTTCTGCAAGTAATCACAGTATTTGTATATTATTTAGTATATAGTCTAGACTATAGTACTATAGTTATACTGGATGTGTGTGGCTTGATGTTCCAGGTTGGTGACCTGGGTTTATCCAAGGTGAAGTGTCAGACGCTCATCTCGGGTGGTGTTCGGGGAACGCTTCCATGGATGGCACCAGAGCTTCTGAACGGAAGCAGCAGTCTGGTCTCTGAGAAGGTTTGTTCTTAAACATATCTACTTATCTGATCTCGAGATGATGACCTAACGCCTATTTGTATCTTCCTCAGGTTGACGTCTTTTCTTTTGGCATAGTCTTGTGGGAACTTCTCACCGGGGAAGAACCATATGCAGACTTGCACTACGGGGCCATCATAGGTAACACTCTCTACCCTCAACCCCCCAGATATCACTCTCTTTTCTTTCTGTCGGATTATAAATTGAGCCTTGGAAACACGAACCAGGTGGTATAGTGAGCAACACACTGAGGCCGCCAATACCCGAAACTTGCGACCAAGAGTGGAGGTTGTTGATGGAGAGATGCTGGGCGGCGGAGCCAGCAGTGAGGCCGAACTTCACGGATGTTGCAGACGAGTTGCGGTCCATGGCAGTCAAGCTCCCTCCCAGAGGACAGCAGCAACAAGTCTCGTCGCCACAGACGCAGATTCAAAAGTGATCGCAGCCAAGTATAGATCAAAAAGTGAAATGTGAATATGCAGCTTGTTTCTCTGTTCCTTTGTGGTGTGTGCATAGACTTAGATCAGTAAGAATCTGTATTTGTCACCTCTATACAGGTCATCAATTTGTGACCGTATCTGGCTTCCCAGTTCACACCTTTTCTGTATCTCGATAGATGATAATCATAGCGTTGAGGACTATAGGTCCTTAACATATCCGATTGGATTGAGTTTTAACAATATTAAAAAACAAAACATATCTTCATGGTGATAAGAGACTCATTGGGACATGTCTTCTTGAATTGATGATCAGTGTAGGTCATATCTAACATATGATATTACAACATCTACTACTACACTAAGTTTTTTCCCTGTAAGAGCAAATAGAAGAACAGACCTCTAAATCAGTCTTGAGTTGATTGATTACTCCTGTAATTGGATCCTTTTGAGCTTTCGCTTTTTACATGAAGCGCTCGTTGCTTGTTTCACCTGCATTACTTTTTTTCATATTACGGTTGGAAGAAACTTATAGTTTCGGACATTGAATGACAGAAAACGAGAAATGACTATTAGCTTACTTCTTGCGTTTGCTCTTTAGAACAGTTGAAGACGAAGGGTTACTGTGCCAGTTCCTTTTCCTCTGATTTATAAACCAGTTGTTGATTTGCTTCAGCTGCAAACCTGTTTCTTGCACCAACCTTGCTTTGTCCTCTTCCTAGCAGATTATGTAAACAGAAACATGAGTTTATGAACCATTCATCCATGACTGAACCTTAATATGGCTTAGAATGAGAACTCACTGTTGGGTATGGCCACTTAGAATGTGATTGCCACCAAGCTTTCAGGAGAGAGGTAGTGTCACCGGGTAGTTTTCCAGCTCGTCTCTTTCTTAGAATCTCCTCTCTGATGTCAACTATTTTTTCCTTGTAACCCTGAGGAGTAGAAACTGATATTTCAGCTTATACCTATCAGGAATTAGAGTTTTTCTAAAATTATACATGTTTCAGCTCGTATCAAAGGCTGTGGTGAAGTGATAATAATAAAGAGGTCGCTGGTTCTAATACTCGTAATGGTGATATTGCTATTTATGAAAACAAATACCTGTTTCAGCTCGTGTTTCAGTTCCTGCCTTACGCGCTCCATCAAGGATCTCTCGCTCTCAGTTGGTACTAGAGGGCCAAATCCCATGCTGTCATGCCCATCCAGACTTCCATCATACAAGTTGGCCTCGCTGTCTGCCATGTCGTCGTCGTCGTCTGACATTGTCGCACCCGTGCCCTCTCCCGGAGATACACCTGTTCACAGTCCGGTAAGTTTTAGATACAACATAACTACCAAAAACAATGTACAGGGAAATGAAAGATAGTCAAGGGAAAGAGAGGAGTGACAGTTGTGTAATTCACTCTTGAGGAAGTTTCATGGGCGTGACAAAACAATGCATTAGCAACCATAAAAATTATGAAATTGCATGGTATATTACCAAAGTCAGTACTTAAGAAACTCAGGTTGTTGCAATGAGATACACTTACAAAGATTTTCATTATATTTCCCAACAAAACACTTTTGGTTTTGGATGTTTGGTTAGAAAAAATTACCTGTTAAGCTTTGAAGAGACTGCTCCAGCTCCCAACAAGCCATTACTGCCTCCATGGCATGAACTCGGACGTGTTGTTGAAGTTGCTCTTTAAAAGAACAGAGCAATAGAACATAATGCGTCTACATTAAAAGGAACCAAAATAAGATTCAAGATAAATGGAACAAAAAATATATACATAAACATACAGTAACATCAAGAAACAGATGAGAACTACAGACTGGTCAAAACGGATGGCATACAAAAAATGTGGATATAACTAATAAAAAAACTGAAAATCTCAGCAAAATTTATTATGCAACAAGTCAATTCTCTGTATAATACTCCATAAATAATTGCTAGTGTGCACAAGTCTTAGCTTAACTTGAGCTTAGCTGGCCCTATAAATAGATGAGTCTCTCCAGTACATTATGTTTTAATTTCTGCAGCATATAGCAGTGGATATCACATAAGCTACCTATGAACTTGCAGTGATTAGTTAACTTTCTGTACTCTAGCCTGGCAATTATAAGTAGTGATACCATGCAAGTCTTCAGATTATATATACTATGTTATGCTGATTCACATTAACAATATATGCATTCACAAGTGAAACAATATTGGTACGTTACCAAGCCAAATACAATACTAATATTAAATTAGCAAGTTTCAAAATAAGGCTTCCTCCATTCAAACATTGAAACACTCAAATCATGACTCTCAATCTCAACTCACTTGGGTGAATAGATATTTTCACTCTTATTAACCCATCCACATATGTCTGGATCATATTTGGTCTTGATAAACAAGTTCCTCTCTAACTAACTCTAAGCATATCTTTGAAACTTGTATCGAATAATTAATTATGCCTAACAACACAAGCGTGAAATCTAAACATAGTTCAGGCCCTTGTTGTGAGTACTTATTGTTTTGGAGAAGGATGCACATAGTAATTACATTGCCATAGAAAAGAGTTGTTGCAGTTGCAGGCACAAACAAAATGGAAGAACAAATCTGACTCGCCAGGGACTAAGTTATGATCAACCAAGTGGATTGATATATATGAGTAAGGAATCTAACAGATCCTCCAAAAGTTTCAACTTTCTATAGAGAACTCAGTATGATGATTCCTCACCCTGATTACCATCCCAAGCAGAGAAATTAAAGCTTGGCACAATGTATCATTCCTTTCACTATAGTAGCAGAAATTTTTTACATGCATACAACCAGAAAATATGAAAGCACAAAAGTGGAAGCAAAACAAGGATCATTAATCACAAAATCAACAAAAAAAAATTGGGGCATTTACTAAGGTCATAAATCTCACACCAATCTGAGAAAGGGACAATGAAACAAAATCTTCAAATTCAATACACAGAAACAGTTAATTACTGGTCAATAAAGACCTAAAAAACACAAACAGTAAAAGAAGAGTAGAGAAAGAGAATCGAAGCTCACCATGAACTGATCGAGGTCCTTCTCGTCCACCGCCTGTCCGGCGGCGGCGCCGCCGTACTTGGCCACGACCTGCTGCGACTGTGCCAGCTGCGCGTCGATTCTCGGCAGCTGGTCCACCGGCGTCGCGATCCTCAGGCACGAGACGTGCGCCGAAAGCAACTGCTCGTACAGCGGGTGCCCCAATATCTCCGCCTTGCACCTCGCCGCCTCCCAATCGCCCTCTCCGCCTTCCTCCGCCGTCTGCTCCACGCTCCCGCCCCGATCCGTCCCCCTCTCCCGATTCCCCGCCAAAACCGGCGACGCGTCCTCGTTCTGGCCGTCCGATTCGCTCGGCAGGTGCAGAAAGTTCTGCTGCCGGAGAATCGCGCTGTTCAGCCAGGTCGGCGCCGAGATCTGCTGCTGGTCCTGGTGGTGGCTGTGGTGGTTCCGGTGGCCTCCCTGCTTCGCCGCCTCCGCCGCAGCCTCCATGTAGAGCCTCTGCATGTCCTTGCTCTGCTGCTCGGTGAAGTGCTGAAAAGCCATTTCCTGAGACACGTGCTCCTGATGAAACGCCATCGTTTCGACCAACAACCTCTCTCTCTCTCTCCTCTCAGCTCTCACTCCCTCTCCTTGTTCTTCGCATATGATGGGTCAACCTCACCCCTCACACACAAAAAGAGTAAAGAGAGCACACACTGTCACGAATTAACCACAACATTTAAGAGCCATAAACTCATATTCACAACATAACCCTAATAATTATATATATACGTCTGTGTATGAAACGGCGGTTGTGAGTAACACGGCGCCGCCGCCGCCGGTGGTGGTCGGCTAGTGTGAGCGAGAGAGGTGAGAGAAATAAAAGAGTGTCGTTTCAGTGAAGACTTTTGCGTTTATATGTCTGACTGGACGGTGGGATTGGTGAGGATGTGGCGGGATTTGTGCACTTGATTTCTCTTTTATTTTTATATTTATAATTTCTTTGTTTTGGATACTTTTGTTAAATAAGAGAAAGAGACAAACATATGTTTAAATTTAAATTTTATAAACTTAGGTTTAACTCAAGTTAAAATAATGAGTGACAGTCGAATCAAACCTTTTTTTTCTAGAATTCGGTTCAGTTCGTGAAAAAAGTTCACGAACTGAGTTTAAATACTTATTAAAAATTTAAAAATATATTAATATAAATAATTAAATATTAAATGAGTCGACTCGCAAGTCTATCGAAATTTAAAATATTAGATTCGAGCTTGACTCGTTTATTAAACAAGTTCAATTTTGTATTCGAATTCACTTAAAGTTTGATTATAACAAAACTGAACCAAATATTTAGTGAACCGAATTTAAGCAGCTCGTCAAAAGCACGACTCGTTTAATGTCCTGAGAGCAAGTGTTGTGTAGAACTCAATAATTTAATTTAAATAAGGCTAATTTAAAATGATAATAATTATTCATTGGTGCGGACGTGGGACGACGTGGAGGGAGGGGATTGGTTGGGAAGGGGACGAAGAAGCTGAGACAGTCATTCCCATGTTGACGTTGGGTGGTTCGAAGCCACTAGATACCGGATCAGACAGTGGACACGCGTCGGCTCCAAGTTTCATGGACCACAAACACTGAGCTCATGTTTCGAAGCACGCGCCAGGAAGCTACGCAACAGGTTCGTACCACTGTTGAGATCGATTTTATTGAAGGAGCGCGCGTGTCGGTGGATTTTATCATCCGGCGGCGTAGCCTCACGCGCCTGCCGTGTTGTAGAGAGTGGTCCCCACCCTATTGAAAGCTAAAGGGTTTTTGTGTGGGAGTGGTCCCCAGTGGGAGGGGTACACATAGACAGACAGACTGCCTACTTTTGTGGGGCCCACTGGTCTGTGACTGTGGTAGTTTGTTCTTGCATCTGGGCCGACCACGTGTCCTTCTGTTTTCATGGTCCCCTACGTCTGATCACCTCCTACTCCTCGTCACACTCTCCTTCCCCAGGTAATCATTCTCATCTATACACTACAATTCTTGATTTTTTGGTCATATTTATTGACATAGACTTATAGTTGATAAATATACATAAATTTATTTTAAATTAGGTTAATGATTTATGTATATACTTAATTTTAAGTGAATTTCATTTAAATTTATCCAAAAAAAAAAATTGTGGATAGATACCCGTTTTTATGTGAAATGTCAAAAATGCCCTTCAAATTAGATAGACATTTGAAAATTTTTTCTGATATTTTATCTTAAACTTCGATACAATTAACAGAAGTTATCTTATTTATAACAAAATAAAAGTTAAAGTGTTTGTAAAAAAAATATTTTAGTAAAATTATACGCTCGTCAAGTAAAATTGAGTACATATTTATATGTCATTATTCATTTTAAGTTTGACGGTATTCAAAGATTCAGCTGAATTCAACTTAAATTCCTTGCGTAATTAGAAATTGTGATATTTTAATTTTGAAAAATATAATCTGCTAATAAAAAGATATGATATATAGTATTTACATAAATTTACAAAGTTTGAAAAATTCAAATAATTTAATATTCATATCTAAATTGGATCGTTTTCCCATGCGAATGTCTGGCTTAAAATAGAGGAAATTAATTTCATAATCAAGCTCTTAATTTTTTTCACATCAACAAGTAATATATTCATATGCTAATCGGGCCCATATCCCTCATTCGACTTAACATTGTACACAATTGCACAAGCAAAAAAGGAGGGAAATGGTCAATTAAAGTTAAAGCCTTTGGTTTTATGATTTCATCACACCATATATTCTCAAGCTACATAGGGTCTTGTATGGGCTTAACTATATATAAAGTAGTGCAACATGGAGACACCATGAAAGATAGTCATGTTTATTTAGGGATGGCAACGGGGTGGGTTTGAAACGGATTTGGCAAACCCCGTCCCTGTTAGAATCGGATCAAAAATTTTCCATTTTCAACCTAAAAAAATGTTAAAACATATTTATTTTTTAATAAAATTTGTATTAAAAATTATTCTTTTAATAAAAATATAAATTTAAAATAATATTTTTTTTCATTAAACATGCATTATAAAATATTATTTCAATAAAAATGATATTATTTTTCATTAAATGTACATTTTAAAATATTATTTTTAATTACAAATATATACTTTTAAGATGAAATTTCTTATCACTACCCTGTAC
>JAYMTP010003271.1:0-17421 GCA_036897365.1 Geranium brycei | reverse complement strand
AAATTAAGGATTCCATGGTTAAATTTCCGCTTCCGCTGCATGAAATTAATTGTTTGGAACCCATGGAAACCCAACAGTGTGATCAAGAGAACAAGTGATGGCTCCATTGAAGAAAAGAGGGCTAAAGGTCTTTGCTACAGGCGCAATGCAAAATGGTTTAAGGGCCATGAGTGCTCAAATAAAAATTATGTGCTTCTGTTAATTCAGGATGAAGAACCTGACAGTGAAGAAGAGGTTTTCTTGGATGCTGAATTGGAAGCTACTGTGATGGAAGAGAAGCCTATTATTCTTGAAGAAACCCTTCGCTGTATGGGGGATCAAGTATCAGTCCCTTGTATCAGAACTGATGGCTTGGTGAGAGGGAAGTTTATGTCCATCTTAGTGGACACTGGGGCTACCAGATCCTTTATTGATGAGCTAACAGCAAGCAGGCTCAATTTGGCAATACAATCTGTTGAACCTGTGATGGTGAAGATGGGCAATGGAGAAAGACATCTGTGCAAGACCAAATGTTGTGTAGACATAACAATCATGGGCAAGGTTTTTAAATGGTCATTCCTCATTATACCAGTGGGAAATTGTGACATAGTCTTGGGAACTGATTGGATTAAGACTGTCAATCCTATCTTGTTTGACTATGATGAGAGGCCTATCAGTGTTATAGTGCAAGGTAAATGGATAACTATGGTGGAGAAGGGTCCAGTGAAGATGAAACACTCCATTACTTTCAAAAATGTGTGCACTGAGCTGGCTCAAGGAGAAACATTGTACCTGGGACAGTTTATGGAGTTGAAGGCAGAATCTAAATCCAAGAAATGGTATCCTAAACTACATAAGCTAATGGAAGAGTTCAAGGGAGTTTTTGAGAAGTCAACAACCTTGCCACCCAGAAGGTCACATGACCACACCATTCCCTTGGTTCCTGGAAGCAAACCACCATCTCTCAGGCCCTATAGGTACAGTTTTCAACATAAAGACATCATTGAGAAAATTGCACAGGAACAGCTTGATGAAGGAGTTGTACAGACCAGCAATAGCCCATACTCATTTCCTACCCTACTAGTCAAGAAGAAAGATGGCACATGGAGGATGTGTGTTGATTTCAGGCAGTTGAATGAGCATACTATCAAGGATAAGTTCCCTATTCCCACAATTGAAGAGCTGCTGGATGAATTAGAAGGAAGCAAATGGTTCTCAAAAATTGACTTAATGTCAGGTTATCACCAAATCAGGATGGGAGAAAGAGAAGAGCCAAAAATTGCATTCAAAACCCATCATGGCCACTTTGAGTTCAAGGTCATGTCATTTGGATTAACAAATGCACTTGCCAGTTTTCAATCCCTCATGAATCAAGTGTTCAAAGACTACTTGAGAAAATTTGTATTAGTGTTCTTTGATGACATTCTGGTTTACAGCAAGAGTCTAGATAAACATGTGGAACACCTCAGATTGGTGATGCAAAGGCTAGAAAGGGAGAAACTGTTTGCCAAGGCTAGCAAATGTGAATTTGGCATGCAACAGATAGAGTATCTGGGCCATATAATATCTGGGGAGGGAGTTGCTACTGATCCAAGCAAGATAGAGGGTATGGTGAATTGGGCTAAACCAAAAAATATCAAGGCCTTGAGAGGGTTTTTGGGACTCACAGGTTACTACAGAAGATTCATCAGAGGCTATGGGATGATAGCCAAACCTGTGACTGATCAACTAAAGAAGGAAGCATTCAAATGAAATGAGGAAGCAGACAAGAGCTTTGAAGAGTTGAAATCAGCTATGGTTCAAGCTCCTGTGTTGAGGCTGCCAGATTTCAAACTGCCCTTTACAGTGGAGACTGATGCAAGTGATAAGGGAGTTGGGGGAGTTCTAATGTAAGAAGGAAGACCAATAGCATTTTACAGCAAGGCTTTTGGAATCAGAAGCATGGGGTTATCCACTTATGAAAAAGAGCTCATGGACATGGTGGAAAGTGTGCAGAGGTGGAGAACCTACCTTCAACACAGGAAATTCATTATCAAAACAGATCAGCAGAGTTTGAAGCATTTGATGGAACAGAAGCCGACTACACCATTTCAGCATAAATGGCTATCCAAATTGATGGGATTAGATTATCAGATTGATTACAAGAAGGGAAAGGAGAACCTGGTAGCTGATGCCTTATCCAGAGTGTCTGAGGAAGCAGAATTGGGGGCTAGAGTGGTTATAGTGCCAGATTGGGTTTAGGAAGTGATAAGCAGTTATGAAGGAGATGTTGTAGCTGAAGATTTGCTGAACCAGTTAGCCCTCACTCCTGAAACACTGCCAGAGCATAAGATGAGCCAAGGCATGATCCTATACAACAGTAAGATCTATTTGGGGCAGGGAAATGGGATTAGACAGAAGCTAATGGAATTTATGCACAACTCAGCCCTAGGAGGTCATGGGGGAATCAATGCTACTACATTGAGACTCAAGAGGAATTTTTTCTGGACAGGTATGAACCAAGACATTTATAAATTTGTGCAAGAATGTGATGTATGTCAAAGGTGCAAGGCAGAAAATGTGCAATATCCAGGACTGTTCCAGCCTTTGGAGATACCAGATCACCCATGGAAGGAGATTTCCATGGATTTCATTGAAGGGTTACCAAATTCAAATGGTTTTGACAATATTTTGGTGGTTGTTGATAGACTCACAAAGTATAGCCACTTTATACCTCTCAAGCATTCCTACTCAGCATTACAGGTTGCACAAGCATTTTTTGATAATGTGTTCAAGCTACATGGTTTACCAGATAACATTGTGAGTGACAGGGACACAATTTTCTTGAGCACCTTCTGGCAGGAGCTTTTCAAGCTGGCCAAGGTAGATCTGCTATACTCTACTGCTTATCATCCTCAAACAGATGGGCAAACTGAGAGGGTGAATCAATTTTTGGTGAATTACTTGAGGTCCATGACACACCAAGCTCCTAAGAAGTGGCATAAATGGTTGACTTATGCAGAGCATTGGTACAACACTAATTTTCATGCTTCTTTAAAAGTCACTCCCTTTGAATCATTATATGGCTACCCCCCCTCCATTGATGGCACTACCAGAGGTCAATTCCAAGGTAGCCTCTGTTCATGAATTCTTGCATCAGAGGCAACAGTGGAGAGAAGTACTTAAGGAGAATTTGAGGAAGGCACGAGACATAATGAAGCATTTTGCTGATAAGAACAGAACAAAGAGGGAATTTAAGCTGGGAGATTGGGTCTATTTGAAATTGCAGCCCTACAGGCAGAACTCCATCAACCTAAGGAAGAATATAAAGGTAGCAGCCAGGTACTAAGGGCCATTTCAAGTTATTGAGAAGAAAGGAAAGATGGCCTACAAGCTGAGACTACCTGATGACTCTAGGATACATCTAGTGTTCCATGAGTCTCTTCTGAAAAGGCAGGTGGGCAACAAGAACAGGCTCATAAATTCACTACCATTCACCACTGAAGAAGGGCAGCTTAAGTTGTTTCCTAAGTGCATTCTACAAACCAGGATGATCAAAAGAAGGAATGAGACAGTGGCACAGTACTTGGTGTAGTAGGACAGGTCCATGGAAGAAGATGCTACTTGGGAAGATGCCAGTCTTCAAATCTCAGTTTCCAGATTGGAAGCAGAGGTTTCAAGCTTGAGGTCAAGCTTGTGAAAAGGGGGAGGCTTTGTCATGAATTCAACTAAATTCATTTTCAGTTAAGTCATAATAGAGCAAGACAGCGTCGTTTTGGCGTTGTTGGGGGCGAGAAGCTAAATTAAGTGAAACAGTGCGTTGCGAGTAATAAGAGCTGAAAGGGCGTAGG
Organism: Geranium brycei; assembly: GCA_036897365.1. Taxonomy (NCBI): domain Eukaryota; kingdom Viridiplantae; phylum Streptophyta; class Magnoliopsida; order Geraniales; family Geraniaceae; genus Geranium; species Geranium brycei. The sequence continues at coordinate 13,612 of JAYMTP010003271.1, read as the reverse complement.
AGGTCGACACGTGGTGTCGAGGTGGAGCGGCAGGATTGGTTCACTAATCTAGCCGTTGGAGCTTGTCGTCTTCCTCAGGACAGCTGCTTGGTCGTGCTCTTGGTGGTCCTGTTCGGTACGAGGAGGTCTGCAGAGAAGGTGGAGCAAGAGGCTGGAGCTTGGGGATAAGGTCGGGAGGCTACTAGGATTTCTCCTATCGTTATTGTTTGTAATTCGTAGCGATTTTAGAGTTAGTTGTAATTCGATTTAGGGTTCTTATCCATTTCAATCAAAAGTTCGAATTTGTCCCAAATTCGTGAATTAATTATCAGATATTTGCGATTTTTAAAATTGTTTATCTGACAGTTTTCTTTATCAATTTATAACTTACTAAAATTCTATAAACTGAGGTCAATTTTGTCTAAATCTATTCATGAATTCAAGATAACTTTAATTGGTTCTAATCAGCTAAAACTAGACCCAAAACCAAATCGTTTCCCACATAATAGTTCCGAGTTTAGTTCCCATATACTAAAAACCAACGAGTTTGAGTCGGGAATGGGGTAGTTCAGTTCTAGGTCGGATGCGTGCCCACCCCTAAATACTGTTCAAATCATCAAACAGTATTTAAGAGTCCAAGTTTAAAATGAAACAGACTTCACCAGGCACATAAAAACTGAAACTGATTAATAGAACAAAACCACCTTATATTATCAAAACCTAGGCCTTTTTCAATCTGAAACAGTGAAACATTACCAAACAACAAAATAAACCCTCAGCCGGATTCTTGGATGCCACTTCACTCCAGCAGAAGAGAGACCCGCTGGTGTTGTGCCTTCTTCATTGCACAAACAAGACAGTAAATTCAAGAAACGGGCAAGGTTCGAAGGCAACACAGCTTGTCTCTATAAATGGGTCCTCTAAACTATAATCTAGAAAGAGATGAAGAAGACATGGCAGCAAAGACTTGCACCCTCGTCTACAGACCCCGTTTAGTACCAAAATTGTTCATTACAAATTCAAATATCTATTTGGATGGTCGGGTGTTTGTCTTGGGATGATGTCGCTCCTTTTTGAATCTGATATGTTCGGGATCAAACCCGCCTTCCTCTGCTCCATACACAGCCCAGGATGGCGTTGCTGCCATGTAATCCTTGCTATCGAAAGTTTCCCCTGAAGCTACCTGCATTTTCAAAGAGTGTGTTCATGGAAAGTTTATTTACGAAAGTACAATCCAGAAAAAGAAAGGCATGTGACATTATTACTGACCAGATCGTGGAACTTTTCATAGTCTATCCATGTGAACCATTGCCCATTGACCTTGAACTTGCTGGTTCTTGCCAACAGAACACAGCATGAATGGGCATGCTCACAGGCCACCTCATACTCTCCTTCACTTGTTTGAGCCAATGCCTCGGAAAATTCTCTTACATCAGCATGCCAAGGCACATTCTCCATTGTCAGCTTTGATGTGGCGGACCTGTTAACCATCCTCGCGTTCATAAATTCATGACATTACAAATGGTGAGTAAAAATGTTGTAAGGTGACACAACTTACGATCCACAATAAGTTACGCCTTTAATCTCAACAAAGTCGGGCTTTCCGATGCTGAATAGATTAAAATAGGCATCTATTTCTTCTGTATTCCACCCTTTCACCAAGGTCAATCTATACACAGTTCTCTGATGTTTGTCTTTGAGGGCTTTCAGTGAATCCTATCAATCAATTTCCAAAGTCTAATCATACACAGCAATAATGTAGCCATTTCCCACACAATGAATATACAGGGGAATGAAAGCAAAGGCTACAAATGCATATTTGGTTACTTCCATCACATCATACTATCCGAGAGTTATTATGAATACTTACAAGAAATCTCTCCCAAAAGTCACCAAAAAGCGGTCTATCAATTGCCTTCAGACTCTCCTTTGTTGCAGCATCTATACTGACATACAACTGCATGTGTAAAAAGGCGTCAACTAGATAACATACTAATCATAAGAACAAAAAAATCTGAGGCCTCTGTATCTTCTGAACAAAGAAGTCAACAAAATCCTGCAAACCTGTGTGATGGGTCTGAGGTCTCTAATTTTGTCAGGAAACTGTGCATTTGTGACCAGAAATGTAGAAATCCGTCTATGATGCAGTTCATCCACAAGCATGTTGATCTCTGGATACATGATAGGTTCACCAACAAGTGATAAGGCACAATGCCTGGGAGACAGGCCTTCTGCCAATCGCTCCATCGTAACACCTGTAGGAATATAAGTTTTCCTTAATAAAAGGGATGGTTGATATAGAAAATTCAGTACCATATAGTTCAACAGAGGCAAGTGGTTAATAGTCAAGGCTTGTTGTATATTCAATTCCTACACCATGCCTTTACAAGAAACAACCAGACAAGTCAAGGCTCTTCAAAAGTAAGCTCATGGAATATTCATTTGATAAGCTTCTGAACTTGAAAGTTTCTTTAAGGAGCTAAATTGAGAATTCTACAGTAGACTATAATTATTATAGGCCAAAGTATAACATTAAACCCTTCCATAAATTTCAGCAGAAAGGAGAGCAGCAAATTCATTTTAGCAGAGTGGCATACAGTTCCAAAGTTCAACCCAGCATGAGCATAACCACTGCAATTGAAGTAACAATTAGACATCCTACTTTCAAGTAGATAAATTTTTTTAACCAACTGCAGACATTACTTCATTCAGGATCAAGACCATAGCAATCAGAAAGAAACATTTGACTAGTATATGACTATATGCAACCAAAACTTACCAGGAACGCCTTTCATCTGCTTAATCATCTTTGTATGTAGGTCTATGGCAGAATTAACAATTACTAAAGGATCATCCATCTTCCATTGCCAGCTCTTTCCTACAGGATTTGTGTGATGCCTCCAACAGAAAACACATTTATTGGCACATGCCAAACTAGGGGTTGCCTCCATGCATCTGTTTTGTTCGAAAATTTGAAAGAAAAATTACATTACCGTTGAAACAAAACAACTAAAAATCTTGAATGATATATGTTATTAGGATCAGTTGATTTACAGTTATCAGCCATAAATAAAGCAATCCATATTCACCAACTGATTAATCACATATAAAATTAGACCCAAGGCCAATAGGATTGGTACTTTAAAAGGTGTAAGCACAAGGGCACAAGGCAACAGTGTATGGCGAAGTAAATTGAAGAGGCAAACAGCAATGTTAGCCTATGCATGTGGGTGCATGCAAACACTCCTTAGCATAAAAATGATACATAGAAAGAAGAAAATATGCATATGCATGTATATATGTGTGCATACGTGAAATTATGTTTGCATGTCTGAGCAGTGAGCACAGTATGAAAGGCAAGGATTCAGATTCTGCACTATTAGAAAATTTCTGATGATCCTAAATTCACTGGTATCTTGTGAATATTTTAGTTCCATAAGGACATACAAGACATTTTAAATACCAGATAAATATAAATCTAAATAAAAAATATTTTAAATTTTCCAGTTCAGAAAGTGAGTGCTGATTGTTTTAAGACTAACCGAAATGATATGATGTAATTGTTTTTAAAAATTTAAAGCATGTATAAGTTGAAACTTACAAGCTATTTTAAATACCAGATAAATTAAATCTAAACACCAGATATTTAAAATTTTCCAGTTCAGAAAGTGAGTGCTGATATATTGTTTTAAGACTAACCGAAATGATATGACGTAATTGTTTTTAAAAATTTAAAGCATGTATAAGTTGAAACTTGAGTATTTGCAGAAAGGGAAAAAAATATTAAATTATGAATCTGAGAGAACCACTTCTCATTGTCTTCACTCACTACCAAAAATGACTTCAAATTAGGGGTAACTTAAAAATAGCCATACATACACTTGTAAACATCAATAATCATATAGAGAATCAATAAAGATTTAGAATTCCATTAACCAAAAAATGACATGATTTCCTGTATTATTTACAATAGCATGAAAAGCTACAATAATTACCTGTGGCTCTCTATGCCATAAAATGAGTGCTTGTAGCAACCTCCTCGGCCCCTTAGTTGTGATTTAGTCCATCTACAAATTTTAACACCGCTATGCGAACCAATAATTTTATATCCCTGCAAATTTGAGGTCAATTGTTGAGAGTTAATTAGAATATAATTCAGATAGAGTAGTTCGTTAACTAGAACTATGACAGGTCTGTCTAGCCCATCAATTAGAACCACACTGCTATGATCCTCGATTGCATGAGTGCCCTTTATATTTTGATTAGTGATCATATGCATGCTCATTACTATAAAGTGAGTGATAACTTTCTAACGAGACCTTAGGTTAAAATTAAGACAAGGGAATACAATCCGACTCCCACCAGCCCCACCAAAATCAATTGCATGTTTCATGGATGTCCGCAATTCTGTAATCGAGAAATGTTGTGGCATTTAATTATCCACAACATAAATCATCAGTTTGAAATCAGTAGAAGATGCTAGACCTAACACAAATAAGATTCAATTATCTTTTAAATAATATGAAAGATGCAGATGCTAATAAAACGATTTAATAGCAATAGAAATTGATTTTGAATGAATGCAAGACTGGAAAAAAAGGAATGCCAACGGTAAAATTAACGGGACAACCAAACATCCTCTCAATGAATAGAACTCATATTCATGCCTCGAAATCTTGCACGGGTTACTCCAAACAGGAGGTAATGACATGCCGTATGTACTCATTAAAAAACCAGCTAGAAAGGGTAACCATGTATAGTCAGAAACTTCCCAAAAAATCTGGCATAGTTTGTGTATATAAAGAATGAGCTAACACAAACTACTAATGCCTAAGGATCTGCTATGGATGGACCACAATTAACAGTCAATGAATTGGTTGTTATTGTTGATTATTATGATTAAGCGCCTTGGAATACTCCTACAAAGAGAAGAATGCTTAAGAAATAATATTCAGAACCAAAACAGTCCATTGCAATAATGCTTCACTTCACATTTACAATAAAAGTTGTCATTTTGATGAAACATACCTGTTTTTCTAAACTGGCTCTGATCACAGGAGTCACCATTTCTCTCTTGCCATTCACCTTGCCATTAGTTTCAGTAGCTGCTACTTTGGACCCTGGCTTCTTCGTCGACCATTTACCAGCAATATCCTCAAGATCAACAACCACAGACTCGGAGCCACTGTTCTCTTCTTCTTCTTCCTCCTCCTCAGCCCCTTCTTCCTCAACACTCTCACAATCACTCTCGTCCCCAACACCAGAACACAAAACATTCCCATTTCCCAACCCACCACCACCCTTCAACACCCTCACAACCTTGCTGCTCCAACCCTCAAACACATCATCCAAATCGCCCCCATCAACATCGCCTTCCCAGAGTGGAAACATCTCCTCCGCGCCCAAAGCCCTCATCTGCTTCGAGAACTCCCTCGCCACCGCGTTGTAGGTGGAGCCATACGCTCGGCTCCCGACCCCGAAGACCGCGAACCTGCACCGGGACATGAGCAGCGACCCGACCCGGAAGTCGTGGGCGCTCTCGGCGACCCAATTGGCGAAGAACTTGGCGCTGGGCGGAGGCTTCCCATCGTCCCATGTGGACGCGATGATCAGGACCAGGCTCTCCTTTGGGAGGTCCTCGGGCTCGTAGTCTTTGGGATCGACCAGGTCGAATTGGAGATTGTTGGAAGCGAGGAGCTTGTGGAGGCGCTGAGCTAGGGATTTGGAGGTTCCGGTCTGGGAGATGAAGAAGAGCTTTCCTTTGCGAGAGGAGGGATTGGGGGTAGGGTTTAGGGAGAGCTTGAGGCGCTTGAGGAGGCGAGATTTGTAGAAACAGTAGAAGGTGGTGGCGGAGAGGAGGGTGAGGAGAGCGAGATGGGCGCGGAGAGAGGACGTAGAAGACATGGTTGGGTTGGGTCTCTAGGTCGTCTGGGTTTTGTGAGGGCTTATAGAAATTGAACCAGCTTCATAGGTCTTTGTGTGTGTTTGTCACTGTTGTGTTGTGTGTGTTTGTCACTGTTGTGTTGTGTGTGTGTTCATGTTCAGGGAATCAGAGGTAGGAGACGGCGGGTTCGTTACTGATGGATTGGGCCGAACGCAAATCATAAATTTAGTTTTGGGCTCAAAGCCCTTTCATTTTCACACACCACTGGGGTGCTCAAACCTGGCTAACCGGACCGAAAACCGAATCGGTTCAGTTCGGTTACCAAATTTTAGAACTCAAACCGAACTGGAAATAGTATAAACCCGGAAATTAACCGACCAAATTCGTTGTCCGACTTTCTAGTTACAACCGGACTAGTACACCCCCTCCATCTGCGACCTCCATGCCCTCTCCAACCTCCGCATCTTGTCGGTAACAAAATCTCCGTCAGATCCTCGCTGATCAATTTTGGTCTCCTCCGCCACCGTATCCACCACCTACTCAATTGTTGATGAACAAAAAAAAGAACTACAAAATCGTCAGATCTGTACCGAAACATCACAAAATCATTAAATCTCAAGACCTTGGTCGTCGGGCGGTTCTTGAGCACACAGTCAGTGCAGAGGCAGAGGTAGAGGGACTGTGGTGATAGTCGTCAGGGTGGCATTGATGATGATGGGCGGTGATGGTGGTAACGGTAACCTTAGAAATCAAACATATTTTGTCTGAGAGGAGGAAGAGAAGAGGAGCAGGAGATTGAAAGGAGTGAGAGGATGGGAGGAGCGAGGGGTGAATTTGGTTTTGGACCGGTTTAATCAGTTAACCGTAGCTCTATATAATTAAAATTGGAAACCAAACCGAATATAATTGATTCTTATAAATTAAAACCAAAACCGGACCGACTTCATCCGGCTCCGATTAGTTCCGGTTGGTTTACTGGTTACCGGTTTAACCTAATGGCCACTCATCTTTTCAATAGAAATACAACAAAAAAGGAAGCAAATCTCACCCTCAATAAAACAGAAGAGTAGTGAATAGATGGACGATCTATCTCTATAAATCAGCTATGAGAAGCAAAAATGAGATACACAATACATTATTCACTACATCGTCACAATTAGAGTGAATGGTATTTGTATGCTATTCTGGTCCTCTCCTCGCTAGGAAACTACACTGTCAAGAACCACCCTTTCTAACTTGCCTAAGTATAAAGGTGGATATGATGAATGTCATTGATCCCTCAACAATTCTCCTTGGGAAATTTGTCGGGTCGTCACGGGTGAGTCTGCTGGAGATGAGGCGGCTGAGATAGATAGATTTGGAGTTGACGAGTAAGTAGAGAGCGTAGACTGTTGAGATATTGCTGTTTGGTTGAAGGAGACATTTGGAGATAGCACCGTCTGTGAACTTGAATTCGGAGCCTTTTCATGGGAAGCATGCATGTTCACTTTTATCCTGCATACAAAAAACATGAAATGTCTACTCTTTTCATGCTTACTACTAATACAGCAACAGCAGACACACTTCACTTCATTTTCTGAAAATACCAACCGATCCTTAAATTTTGCAAAATATCAAATATGCGCTTATTATGGAACATAAAGAATAGAGAGTGCATCTCTATGATTTACCTGTTGTGTATATTTACATATTCATCGGTTTCATCCAATATCTCTTCCTGCAACAAGTAGACATTCGGTATTTGTCATCAAAAGAAGGCAACCATGTTACATATGGTATAGGCTTGTCTCATGATAGACTTAAGTTTACCTGAAGAAGCTCTTCTATGACATCCTCCATGGTTATTACACCAACAACCTCTTCGTTGGGTGGAAACTCTGGAATCGGGACATTCTCAATGTCGAGAATGCAATGTGAACAGCCCCTGTGTCTCTTCTTAAAGGAAGGAGTAGCCGGTGGACTCTTTTTTGTCTGCTGACCTACATCACTCTTAGGCACTGCATCCGACTCCAACTGAATACCATGGCTTTGTGTATTGACAGTTGATTCCGCCTTCTTGTCATCTGGCAAAAGCATTATATATGACAACAAAATCACCAAGTCACAACAAATCAAGAGAAGATATCATACACCAGCAACTTGGTTGAAGATATCAATTAATAGAATTGATTTTGTTAATTTTAAATACTGGTTGCTTTAGTATTCATGGGAAGGCACTAATATGTGGAAAATATAATCCAATTGAACTATTAACAAAAATATTATTTTCTTCCTGCCATATATCCTTACCTTTTTTCTTTGATGTCCTGGCATGGGATCTCATTTTCTTACGGCCACGCTTAGATTTTCCACTGTCACTAGTTCTACTTGATGTATCTTTTTTTGCATTCAAATCCTTATACACAACAGCAAGGTGACTGTGGCCTTTTTGGAACTCATTCAGAATATCATAAAGCGGCATGTCTTCTGAAACCCTGAGAAATGGACACAAGTAAACAATTAAGGTCCTTTCTAGCACAAGAGAATTTCGTGGATGTGTCCGTGCATTAAATATAAATACAATTTATATGATGATGTAATTCCATTCTAATAACACAAAAACAGATATATAGAATAACATCGCAAAAGTAACAATTTAAATTAGGCATACCGAGGAATTTTTCGTATGACCATTTTTCTAAGAGGGACTGCCTCTTCTGGGTAAACTGCCAAGAGATTTTTAACCTGCACATGTTAGAAATGGAACATATATGTTTAAAACCAAAGGGAAAAAAAGCATCAAACCTATTGTCCTCATGACCACATCATTGATTTTGTTAAGTAATGTATATCAGAAAATTACAGCAACACATTGAGGAAATGTTGAACCTATTGTGTCCATTATCTACTTCAACCAAATGGCAACTATGCATTTCTATAATGTTTAATGTTGGTGAAAATAACAATCATTTTTCCGGAAAATATATAATCCATATTAACAATATGACATGTGCTTGCTGTATAATAAAACCAAATGAAGGGGAAAATAAGTAAGTTGCGTATCGGCTATAAACCATGTGCAGAAAGACAAGAAATTTACCAGGATAAGTCCAATTATATTTGTTGGATTTCCAGCATAAACTGGAACTCTACTATGTCCCATAGTCATTATTGAATTCAGCGTCTCCCTGTATTAGAGAGCAAATGTGAGAACATAAAGGGAATAAGAAAACACGATGCAGAAGAAGAAATAAAAATTCATAAACCCACAAAGTAAGAGTTGCATCCAGATCAAGGGAAAATGCCTTCGATATGGGAGTCATAGCATCTTTTGCGGTCTTTTCAGTTAATTCAAGTGCACCGGCTATGATGGTAGTCTCGTCGTGAGTTAAATCCCCGCCTTTCCCGGCCTATACCATGGCAAAAATGAATGCTTGGAATTTGAAGAATTGAAGCATTAACATAGACGCCCAAGTACTAGAGGATTATATCTTCTGAACAAACAAACACAAACCAAACCTAATGTTTCTAACATTGACAGCTCCAACCACTGGAACCTTGTGTTAGGTATGATACCTCGTTTCCATGAAAGTCCACAAATGTCTTTAGCTCTGCTCTTCGTAAAAGAACAGCATGTCCCTTACCCAACATCCAATCCAGAACCTGGGCGTAAAACAGAATTATAAAATAAGAACCTAGCTTAACGTAACAATATCAATCACAGTTACATTATATAAGCAAAGTGGCTCCAAAGAACACAGCCAGTACGGGAAATTAAATGCACCTTACTAATTGGATAAGAGATAGGAAAGAAAACGATAAGAAGAAGGCGGACAAAGGGTGCCAGTGTTGCTCCAACAGTCAATCCATATCGAGTGCAGATTGATTGTGGCAAAATCTGCAGTAAAAGTGCAACTATATAAGACTTCCATAAGCATCCAGAAATGAAAAAAGGTAACAAGATGCCCCAGATATTCTCACCTCTCCAAACATTAGAATCAAAGTTACCGATACCAAAATTGCAGCCCATGGAGGGACGAGCTTGTCCAAGAATATAGGAAGAGCCTACAGAAGCAACATGATTAGTGGAGAAACCGCAAAATAATTACTCAACAGAGCAAGAATCATAAATGCACAACTCACCTCCATTGCTAAGGAGTTGCCGATTAATAGAGTGCATAGCAAAAGATGCTGATTCTTCACGACAGGGAATATTTTAGCTGCCAAAACATTACATGTTATTAGATAGACGCAACCACACCTCCTTCTCTCCAAGATAAATAACCACACAGTTACTTAATTGATGAAAGTAATTTTTTTTCTTCTCTCAGCAATGTCAATAGAGTGGCCACATAATTTGACTCATAAATAAGTTTAGCTGGCCCATCAAAGTTCCTCCCCCCTTCACTAGAAAAATAAGACAGAAGAGAAAGAAACCAAAACTGTCCTTTCTTTTAATAACCAATACAACCCAACTCAGCTTTCAATAAGTATCACCAAACCATCCATGTGCATCTCCTCATACAATTCAGATCAGCTCACATGCTGATATCAGAAGTAACCGAGTCAACTCAGTCCCCGGATGAGAACTTGGATTATCAAACCAGAAGGGCCATATGCCTTCAGCAGTCATTTCCATCCCCAAACTGTCTCAACGCCATCAGCTACATGATCCCAATCCAAAATCTCCAAGCTTAACAAAAAAAACCAAAATCTTCAGAAATTCCATAAAACCCACATAACAAGCTTCAAAATCAAAACCACGGGTTGAGCAATTTGCCCAATTGAACAAGACCCCAACTAAGAAAACCAACTGGGTCCTCAGTAATAAACAAAAGAATCAAAATTTCCCAAATCCCAACCTCTAACCACCACTCCCATTAATGGGAATTCAAATTTCTTCTGGGTCATAATCAAGAAACTAATCAAAAGGATAGATAAAAAGGGGAGGAATAGGAATGTGAGCTTACAGGCATGGATGCGATCCTGAGGACGACCCGATTTCATGAGGACTTCGAGGTCGACGAGGCCGAGGGACATGAGGCCGAGAGTGAGACCCGCCATCAATCCGGCAAAGCCCACTAGTCCTATCACCACCAGAACATAGAGCGCGAATTGAGTCCCGCAACAAGAAACATCTGCCATTTTTCTTCTTCTGTATCGCTGCGAATTGTGAAGGAATGAGGAGAGAGTGGAGTGTGTGTTGTCGGTGTAAATGTGATGAATTAAAATAGACAGAAGAGGAGGTGAAGACGAACAAGGAAATACGCAGGCGTGCGGGTTTGTGTGTCTCTCTGATTATTTAATTTCTTTCTTTTTTTTTGGGAGAAGTAGATATAGCTATACTCATATGGGTAGTTAAAAGACATCATATTCAAAACTGGATCAAAGATCGAAAATTGACAGTTAGTATTTACGATTAGATTTTCTGTTAAAATTTTAAATGAAAAGATGAAAATGTCCTCAGTTAAACTTCAAATTTTCAAAACCATGTTAGTGTGAGGATTTTGGTTGTTTCTTGGCTCAGCTTTCACGACCACATCTACGACCTCGGAACAACTTTGCCGGTTGTCCTTGCCTCCTCGCCATTGACCGGAGATGCTCGCCGTGGTCGTCGCCGGAGATGCTCGCCAGAGAGATCGAACCGTCGCCAGAGAAATCGATTGGAAGCTTTCTCCTCCGATCCAAGCCATGAAGCTGCATCATGGACGAAGTCAGACTTTCCAGAGAAGGCGCAGGAGTGAGGCGAGCTCTGAGTTCGGTCTGAGAAAGTGGGGGGTTCGCCGGAGCCGTTGCCGGAAAACATAGCCTCTGATATAGATGTTTGTTTTCAACAGTTTAAATTTGAATGCCTATTATATATGTACAGCCAATACCAGATATATATAGTTTTTGAGCTTTGCTGATAAATGCTTCTCCATTCCTTCATTTGAATTTTCAAGAGTGGATCAAGAATCATGTTCACTTCACTTTCCCAAAAGCAAGATATAATTTTGAAAATTTGTCAGAATGACAAATTTGAGAAAAATAATGTGCTAGAAGCAAAAATTTCCCATTTTTATCTTTAATACTTGAAAATTAAAATATAAAATATAAATAAAGGAATGAATCTGATACATATTTATTGAAGTAGAGTTGAAACTCTACAGGACTTGTACTTGAAAACGGCTTCCTCAGAAATGGAGAAAGCCAACCTCAAGCAGTGTCTCTCAGGTAACTTCAATTCAAGAATTCAGAGACCAATTATCCTGATAACTTGCCATACACGCAAGAATCGAATCGAATCGAATCACGAGCGAACCTATTGCTCCTTGACCTCAGAAAGATACGAAGGCGAGCCACCGTCAAGGTCCTTCTTCTTCTTCTGAAAAATGTCGCTGAAATTGCGCATCAGCGACTTCTTCGATACCGATTTTGACTTGTCCAGGTTGTGAGTCGACTGCGTCTTCTGCAGGAGGCTCTGCTTCTTCTGAGCCCCGCTGCTGTGGAGGAAGCCAATTTATATAAAGCAACTCAACTTTATAATAAATAATAATGCATGTCTAGAATGGAACTAGAAGAAATTAAATTCCAGATAATTGTTCTGACCTGCAGGGATTGGATTGGAGCAGCAGCCTTATCACTAGTTGATGCTTTCATCCATATGACGTACCCTGTTTTTTGGAATTTTGGCTATGTTTTTCGGCAACGACTCCGGCGAACCCCTCACTTTCTCAGATCGAATTCAGAGCTCGCCCCACTCCATGCGCCTCCTCAGAAAAGTCTGACTTCATCCATGATGCAGCTTCATGGCTTGGATCGGAGGAGAAAGCTTCCAATCGATTTCTCCAGCGACGGTTCGATCTCTCCGACGACAACCACGGCGAGCATCTCCGGTCAATGACGAGGAGGCGAGGACGACCGGCAAAGTTGTTCCGAGGTCGGAGATGAAGTCGTGAAGGTTGAGCCAAAAAACAACCAAAATCCTCACAATGACATGGTTTTGAAAATTTGAAGTCTGACCAAGAGCATTTTCGTCTTTTTACTTAAAATTGTTAACAGAAAATCTAACGGTAGGTGCTAACGGTAGCTACGTGTCTGAGAACCAAATCAAGCTCGTTAAAATACATGACACGTGTCGTATGCCCAAATCACTTTTGCTTATTCTAATTTGTAATTTGCTTGTGCTGTGAGCGAGAGTAAACTAATTCCAACGATCAAATTATAATTTGAGATATCGTAAAATTCGAAAGTTGTTAATGATGAGATTTGTCTAGGAATTGCACATATTTAATATCTTCATTGAATTCTAATTTGTATAAAATTTTAAAATTATCAAGAGAATTTTTTAACTCATTAGTAAAATAATAGTTTTGTTAAAGCAACTCTAACTCATATGTCATTTTTGACATAATCTAAGTTAAAATGACATAATTTTAACAACAATAAAACATTCTATTCCAATTTATATGATATATCTATTTTACCATGTCATTTTAATATTTTAATAATAGTTTTTATTATTTTAAAAAAAAAAAGATTGAAGAATTGTGTGCAAGGTAAATACAAGGGAAGTGCATTCCCAACATTTCACATTTATATGAAATAAACCACAAAATGCTCATAATTGTGTGGTATGATTGTCTATCTGCCTCTGGTTTATATTTAAGGGTAATTTCACATAGGTCACTAAAAAAGTTTGTATTCTCACGTAGGTCACTACTAATTTCACATACGTTACCAAAAAAGTTTATATTATCACGTAGATCACTACTTTTTAAATTTAATTTC
>JAYMTP010003270.1:0-17422 GCA_036897365.1 Geranium brycei | reverse complement strand
TAAATTCGGGGTTAGGGTTTCGAATTTTGATTTCAAAATTGGGGGTTTGGTTTTAAAAAAGAAATTGCGGGTTTTAAATTGGGGGTTTCTCTTTCAATTTACAGATTGGGGTTAGAGTTTTCGAATTTGTAATTAAATTGGGGGTTTTCTGTTTTCAATTTTAAAATTGGGGGTTTTCTGTTTTCAATTTTGAAATTGGGGGTTAGGGTTTCGAATGTTGATTTCAAAATCGGGTCTATTGGGTTTACCCGACTCGACCCGATACCCGAGTATACTCATACCCGATACCCGACTACCCAACCGAGTCGAGTATCGGGTCTGAGTTTTCGTATCCAACTCAAACCGAGTCGGGTACGACCCGAGCCGGGTATACCCAACCCGACTCAGTGGACAGCCCTACACAACGTGATGAAGGTCGACGGGGTCTGGTTCTAGCAATGCGCGGCCTCGGCGTACACGGATGCGTTGGCCACCGGAGAGGACGTGATCACCCTCGCCACTCCGGGGAGGAAGTGGTACATCTGCGGCGTGGCCAAGCACTGCGCCACCGGAAACATGAAGCTCCTCGTCACCGTGCTGCCGGAAACAGCCTCTCCGGCACCGGCACCGGGAGCGAGTACTAGTACAAGTGTTGTGGCTAAACCATGTTACGGGTACATGATGGTGGCTCTCTTTGGCTTCCTTGTCACGCTTCTTATGGTTTGATTTCACTTATTTATTCATGTTGTGCTTTTGAGTGCTTAATTTGCTGGGTAGTATTTGGTTGCCATGTATTAATTTATTACACTATTAAGAGTATTTGACTTGATTTGAATGTCTCTCCAATGTTGTCCTAAAAAACACTAATGCTTAGTGGAAGGCCTTTTTAAATATTAATAAAAAAACTATTTAGAAAATAAATTAAATTAAAAAATTAATCAAAAGCTACATAGAACTAATAAAAAACTAACTTAAGATATTCAATGTCTCTGATCTGGTGGGATTACTGAATCCGTCCCGGACTCAATATGCTGTCGCTCTTACACAATGATAAACTAAAACCCAACAAAGATTATTGACCCTGATTCAATATGGCATGAGACATGAATCACTAATTATGTCTCGAATCCACAGTACTATTGTCATCCATACTTCAAAGCCTCCTACATCACAAAAGAGACAGTGACAAAAAAAACTCGTTGCAAAAAATTTCTAGAATAATTGTAGAAAATCAAACTATTATACAATATTCGCCTTATTTGACCACTATATACACGGAAGGAATAACCATAAATACCCAAAAAAATAAAAATAAAAATATTCAAATACCTAAAAGGTAACAATTATATTGAAATTAGTATAACTTTTCGTATATTGGGGCTTGGCTCCTTTACGACAACTATCGGAGTACATATCTCTCTTTTAAAATACTTTCAGAAAAATAATAATTAGTATATGCGTAATTATTTTCCTGCAGCTGAATATTAGGTCATGATTGGATAAATAAATACTTAGATTTGTGTGATTACATTTTAGCATAACTTGCTGAATTGGAAAAAGATTTTTGTGGCGATGAAATGACAGACACGTGCAATAATTGCGGATAAAAATCACGTGGATAAACTCAACCATAGCCTATCTTTGAGAGATGAGAACCTAATAATAATAAAAAACTTTGACAAGAGTAAATTAAAGCCACTTATGGAGATAGTTAAGTTTCAACCACCATAATAAGGCGAAGAACAAGTGCACGTCTTCAAGTTAATGTAACAGTAAATCAAACATGCCTTTCAGCAATCACCAAAAACCATAGAACCTGAATCTAACTCAACTTCAAATTTTACTCCAAATTTTTGACACTTAGGACATCAATAAATTAAGAAAACTTTCTTCATGTCACACAAGCTGAAGAAAAAAAACACCAAAATTTTAATCAAATTGTGATTTTACCAAACAAGTTCAAACATAAACCCTTTTTTTTTAATGCATTTTCGAGAAGATATTAAGAAACTTTCAAATAAACAGTTTCATTATTCATTGATATAAATTAAATCAAGTGGTAAATATTTTGCTTCTATGCAAGGAAAGTCTCCAGCATCTTTGTCGCTCTTAACAAAAATCAATACACGTGTCATTTCCACAACAAAAATATCAAGTTAACAATTCATTCACAATCAAACAAAATGTTTTTTTAGGGAAAAACAAGTATTGAATTTACCTACTGCCTTAAACTTGAAATCCATAAAAATATGGTGGAGAATAATAATATTATTAATATTTTTGTTATTCTCAATTACAATAGAAGAGAGCCATTATATAAGCTATAGATAAATTAAATAAGTAAAACTAATGATAATAATAATAGGAAAAATTTGGAAATTTAAAAACAAACATAAAGTAAGTAGGAAACCTAAACTTATTACAAATTTATTCTAATAGAAATAATTGCCAAACACACCACATTAGTACAGTAACATCACATCATCATTATGGAACACAAAAGTGACCCAACAAAAAATCAGCAAGATCCATGAAACGTGCGCAAAACAGGGACGGCCCTGATCGATCGAGCCATGGCCAGGGTGATTCCAAACCTGTCCTCCATATCCATCTCCTCCGGGTCGGCCCCGTCCTCGAGCCTCCACTCGAACCCGTGAACCAGCGACCCCAACATCATGTGCACCATCCGAATCGCCAGAGGCATCCCCGGACATATCCTCCGACCCGCCCCGAACGGAATCAGCCCGAAGTCCCGACCTTTGACGTCAACCTCCGACCCCAGGAACCTCTCCGGCACGAAGCTGCTCGGATCCTCCCAGGTTGTCGGGTCCCGCCCGATCGCCCACGCGTTCACCAGCACCTGCGCCCCCCTCGGGACCAGAAACCCGCAGACCTCAACGTCTCGCTCCGCTTTTCTCGGGATCAGCAGCGGCACTGTCGGGTGCAACCTCATCGTCTCTTTCACCACCGCCTGTTGTTAAAAAACGCTAGGCCTTAGTCGGTCGGTTGGAGAGAAATAAATTAAAAATTATAGATAATTAATCCGACTTGTCAAAAGATTTTTACTGCATTACCCGTAAATACGGGAGACCCGAAATGTCCAATTCGTTGACTTTGTTTTCTCTCCCGATGGTCTGGTCGAGCTCTGCCTGCGCCGCCCGGAGCTTCTCCGGGTGGTGGAGCAGCTCCGCCATGGCCCACTCCACCGTGTTGGACGTCGTGTCGGTGCCTGCGCCGAAGAGGTCGAGCAGGAGGTGCTCGATGTAAGTCCTGTGGAGACCCTCTTCGCGGTTGACCCTGAGCAGAGCGTCGAGCATGTCGTCGTTGGAGGGTTTTGATGACTCTCTGGTCAGCCTCTGATCGATTAAGTCCCCGAAAATGTTCAACACCTTGCCGAAGTGAACCTCCATTTGTTTCCTGGCGCCTTGCGGGTCAAGCTTCCTCAAGAAACGGAAGCAGTCGGCGATATTCGGGTTCCCACCCACCTCCATGATGCCCTCGATCACCTTCTTGAACTCCCTGGCCACGCCGGAGTCTCCTGCGGACATGTCGGCGGAGAAGACGGTGTTGGACAGCAAGTTGAGGGCGGTCTTGAAAGCGACCTGCCCTATCTCCACCACCTCCCCCGAACGGCTACTTTTCGCTACCGACTCCATGAGCTCGCCCACCTTCTCTCCCCGGAGTTTCTGGCCGGCGTCGAGTTTCTGGGCCGTGAATATGTTGGAGTTGCATATCTTCCGGAGGTTGCGCCACCTGGCGGTGGCGGGAATCCAGACCATGCTGAACCGGTCGTGGCCGTGGGCCCTCACGGAGTCGGGGGCGGTCCGGGAAGATAAGGGCAGGTCGTGCTTCTGTAGGACCTCTCTGGCCATGGCTGCAGAGGAAACAACGATGGTCGTCACCTGACCGAGCTTCAGGGTCATGATGGGGCCGTGAGTCGCCGCCAGCTCGGCCAGGGACTTGTGGGGCTTGTCCCCGAGCTCCAGGAGGTTCCCGATGATCGGGAACCCCCTGGGACCCGGCGGGAGCTTTCCCGCCGGTCGCTTCCTCCGAATAAAACAGAGAGCTTGGACAAAAATATATGTGAAGAGAAGATAGAGAAAAATGGAGAGCGATTCCATTTTTGTTCTCTTTAATTTTTAGAATATGTTTATACAAACTATATATATAGAGAAAACTAAATAAAAACTTTATGATAAAATAAATACTAATGATTGAGAGCCACCGTGTATCTAAATTATTAATATTATCTAACAAGCGAAAAAGTCTCTCTATTAAGAGTATCAGATCTGTTGATCTCTCTGCTTATAATACTAATAATAAAGGAAATGTCCATTTATATACAATGGAACATAAACAATATAAAGCTTATGAACATAATGACAAATTCTTCTTATTTAGTCTCATAGGTGCCTACTTTTTAATCAAGGCATAGTATCCGATGCACAGCCTGTATTTATATGTATAATAAATATATAATTATCAACTTGTTACTTGTGCAAATAAAATGGTAAAAGAATGAAAAATGATTTAATCATGTTTTACTATGGGTGCATGAACCCGAAGTATATAGTTGAGTACAAATTTTGTCTGTCATTCAAAAATTTAATAATATTTAACTTGTCATTTCTTAAATAGTAGGCAAAAGAAAATTTGTATAAGACAAGTTGGTTGGTGTCATTGAATCACTAAAATAAGTTATGGCCCAAAAGTTAGGTGGGTGTAGTAATTTCATATTTGGACTAACTAATCATCAAAGCCATGATTTCTGGTTACCTACTTCCAAGACCAAATACAACTGGGCCTTTCAATTCTGCAGAAGAAGCGTGAACTGATCAGAAATCTGCATCTAGTTGTTGGAATTAATTGCTGACGGAAGCACATGATATGGTCAATATCAGTTTAGATATGACAGAGTAATGTGATAAAGACAGGTTATGGGAGGCCTTATTTATTGTGCAACGTGGACCTAGTATCCATATTCCGCTGTGGGGGCAGCCGGGCAGAGATGAGATCACAAAACCTGCCTAGAGGTAAAATTACAGGTGTCAAAAATCTCCAAGACGGGATCCGGGGGATCATGAAACCCACATTGAACCTGCCTTATCGTCATCTTAATATCTTATAAAGAGAATACACTCTGAACTGACATGGACTCGGTATCCCAGATCTGAGGGGTAGACACGGGGGATCGTCAAGCCCGCCCTGAACCCGCTATGTTGTCATTCCTAGGTAAATTGGTAAAATACACTTTAATCCAGGGATGACCAGACAGTTGCAGTTGACTTAAAACCTCATTCTTATCCACAATTGTGCGAATCAGTTGACTTAACACTTGTTGCACAATCCAACAATAGCAACAGAAAATGTTGAACAAAACTCCAATTCATTTTGACAAATAAAGGTAAATTTGATTCAAAATCACAAAACAGAATTATGGTTCCTATGAAATTTTGTTCACTCAGCTGATCATTCAACTAAATAACTAGAACACTCAGTTCAACAATTCAATAGTAAAAGAAAATGTTGAACAGAATTCCAATTCACTGGAGCAAATGAAAGCAGATTCGAATCAAAATCACAAAGCATAATTCCCTTAGAAACTCTATCCAAATCACAGCCGATCATTTAACTAAACAGCTAGAATACTCAGTTCAACAATTCAATAATAAAACAACGGAAACATAAAATGTTGAACAAAACTCCGATTCTAAAATTCAAACAAAATTTTGGTCCATTATTGGAGTTCAAGACATGCACAGTACAGAAATCACCAAACGAAGCATTCTTCGAAATTGATCGCCGAAGTAACTAGATTTGTGATGTTAACAAAATTTGAGAGAATCGGAACCCCTAATGAAAAGGGAAGAGAGGAAGCGCATTACATTTTCCTTGCGATCTTGGGCCGGAGCTTGTCGAAGTCGCCATCGTCTCGCTATGAGCTCTCTCCATTTCAATTGATAACATATCGAAGCTCGGTGTTCTCTAAATTTCACTGCTACAGGTTTGAGAATTTTTTTTCTCTCTTGCCTGGTTTCTCTTAGGCCCGGGAAGAAGATGGTGGGCTTATATTTTGGTTCTTTCAAATTTAAATAAATATTCGATATAGGTAGCAATGCACACCACTGGGGTGGACACGGTTTCGGAACCGGACCCGACCCTCCGGTTCTCCAATCACTATGCGAATTTGCTATATGAGGAATCGGCCCGGTTCTAATTGCGATTTTTTTATTTGATTTCTTAGTTCTATTCTATCAGAATTGATAGGTTTTCGATTTTTATTTTAGGCTCGATTTATAGGTCAAATAGACAAATTTGAGCCTGATTACTAGCTAAAAGCTTGAAATTTGTAATTATAAAAAATAATAATGAACGCTGAACGTTAAAATTTTAGTTGTTACAATTCAATTGAAATATAATGTTTGCAAACAAAATAACAATAAAAGATAAATAACACGTGTGGGTGAGTGAACAATGTGGCATCGCGAACCAGATTGGTTCATACTGATTAACCACATATCTTAGATCTTAAAAATCAAAGAACCAAAAATCAAATGATCATCTCAAATTCATAACCAATTATGAACCATTATCCGCGCTACTCAAATTTTTTATTTTGGTTCGAGACAGGTTCCGAGTCCAAAATGCCCACACCTATGCACGAGTATAATCAAGTCTAAATTTATCCAGGATTAAAAATAGGTTGATGTGCAGTTAGGTTATAAAAAAACAGTCAAACTTAGGTTAGACATGATTGAATTCATATAAATTTTTCATTGCATTGCATTGTATACAAATAAAATTTAAAATTATTAAACAAAACCAAGCCCACCACCATTATTTGTATGGTGGTTATGTAAGCCTTTCAAGAGCTCTTAAAATGGGAATAAGTTTGGCAAATCATAATATGTTTTGATATCAACCATCCTACACATCTCAAGCATATACACCAGAAAGTACTTTATAATCCAACAGAGACCAAATTATTCAAATATCCAACCTACTGTTGCAAGTATAATGGCATCACCTCCACAGCCACATCCTTAAAAATCAATTGGAAAAAGGAGGGAGGAGAGATTTAGGGGGTAATAACATGAATTCAAGTTATGTACAAGTTGGTCACCACCCCCTTCACCTAACAATTTTCAATAAGGTACATATATGTGTACAACAAATGATACCCCAATTCCAGGACTTAGTAGAACAGAACACTTCATTCACCAAGTGATCGACCGGATTTGCGCCAACAGAATTATCTGTGTGACGAATGATGCGCCCTCTTCCGCGAGTGGCTCTGGTCGCTCTTGTAGCTTGAGCTTCTGCATAATTTGTAGTCAATCAAAACCAATTGTGTTTGACATAGAAGCACGGTGCTCGAGTTTAATACAGTTTATGATCAACCGGGATGAGTGAAGTTTTAGAATTCTGAGCAACAGGACATACCTGTCATCTTCTTGTTTTCGGGCTCTTGACGATTCCTGCATACTGTGAGACGGCCCACCAACCTACCAAGAGCACTAAATTCTCAGTTAACTGTTTCTAGGCCTCAAGTTTCAAGGCAACATATATTTAAATTAGGGAAAATACATTTTACTATACCTAACTAATGGTTGTTTCACACTTTGCTACCTCAACTATTTCTCTTTTTTAGTACCCTAACTTGTATTTAGGGACATTATACTACACCTAACTATGCTATTTTGGGACAAGATTTAGCATCAAAATGTCCCAAAATACAAGTTAGAGTACTAAGAAAGAGAAAAATAGTTGAAGTAGCAAAGTGTGAAACAACTACAGTTAGGTGTACTAAAGTGTCATTTTTATTAAATTATAGTGAATTAGTTACCTGCAAGTATAATAATCAACCAGATAAATCCACTTGGTAATGACAAGATATATATGAAATAGTATACATATACTAGAAATATTGCATCTAAATAAACAGAAAGAGAACACAAATGAACATATAACAAAAGAATAAAGCGTGAAAAAGGACTAAAGAACACGGAGCAACACCACCAATGCATAGTAATGATCAAGGTTCTAAAATTCGGCAAGACAACAAATAAGTATTTTTGAGAACTAGGGGAGAAATCGGCAAAACTCATTTTATACAAAAAACAACACTATTTTAATAAAATAAGATAGTTAACAAACCACAAATTCAAACAAAAATAACATAGGAAACAAGTTCAACTTGCCGACAATAGAACAATTTTAAAGTACAAAAAAATAAATTCATATAAGTTGACTGACTTTGACCAAGTTTGACCGGGTAGGGGACTGGTTTTCACTTATCGTTCTCGGTAGATCAATTTACCGAGTTCTTGCATTTTTCTGTTTAAGAACACTGAAATGATAATAAATGAATAGAAGATGCATAAAGGCCATAGAGGAATTAACATTCATTCAGATAAATATATTCACACATAGACCAGAGCAAGAATGTTAGTAAGTATACTGACAGGGAAGCACGACTTTTTGCTGCCTCTGCTATGAACCTCCAGGTATTCTTCATACGACTGTCAAAATAAAACAAGGAGTAAATCAATGATGTAACAGATAAGTCCCATTGTTAACAAACATACTAACCTTTACACAGTGATCAAATAGCAGCTAAATCTGGAAGCAAAAAAAACTGAAAATGCAAGATTTCCAAACCTAGTTAAACTATTAAATATTACCTTGTTATACAATTCGACTCTTCGGGTATCAAAAGGTTTCTTGTCACCATACGATAAAAAGATGTATAATATCATGAATCTAAAAGTAATAGCAATGACCCTTCAAATCATTTACAAGTATACCAAAATAAGCCTTTCAGATGCTCGTAAATTCGCAATACACGTGTATTTAAACTACAGAATAAAAATGGACAAATTGGGGAACTGCACCGCAATACCATTTCGAGAAAATCGTCTTCGGTCAGGGAACTAGCGAGAGGGCTTTCTGCCGACAAGCCCCAAAGATCAAATCCAGAAGCCGTATCGTGATCAACACGTAAGTTAGCGAGTTTCTCACCAACACGAGAATGTTTCTTCCTTAATTTTGATGTCCCGGAAGAAGCGGGCATAGTTTCAGGAAAACTGCCCCCGTGTCCTAAATGAAACGCACTTGCTTCGGGGTGATGTTGGTAGTGGAAGGAAGGGTAGATCATGGGTGTCCCTCCCAATGACATGTGTACTGGAGGGGCATTGTACTCTTCTTCATGTAAAGGAAACGGAGGCTCTATACAAGGCCTTTTCAGAGGAAGACCATCCCTAGAAAAAACAATTCCCGCGTTAGAATCAAATAAAGCTAACAGAAATGATGGAATTGGCATCAATAACCTATCAGGAAATTGTAAAAAGGTGCCCTATTATATGACACTTTTGCAAAAGGGTGTTGTGTTTGTTAATGGCAAAAAGGTGCTGTGTTGTTTGCATTTTTTTGCAAAATGAGTGTATTTTTATGAAAATGATGAAATTACCCCTGAAACTAAAAACTGATTTTTAAAAAATATAAATATTTTAAAAGTTTTTCTATTTTTATCTTTTAACTAAAATTTGTATGATCAAATTTTGTAATTTAATTTTTTAGTTATACTATTTTTATGGTAAAATTATATTTTAAAATCATGGTATGAAAGTCTTAACTCATAATTTCAGGGGCAATTCCATCATTTTTATAAAAAAATGCAAACAAAACAGCACTTTTTTGCAATTAACAAACAACACAGCACCCTTTTGCAAATGTGTCATATAATAGGGTACTTGTTTGCAATTTTCCCAAGAAAATACCTTCCCAACGTGCCATCTGTCTCGGTCTTCCCATCAAGAAGCTCACAAAGAGCTTCTCCAATATCTTCAGGTAACTCCTGCAGAGTACACATAAATTAGGAAAATTCATCTAAAACAGTCTCTAGCTGCAAATGAAAACGAAAAAAAAGAAGAGACAAGTACTTAAATGTAAAAAGAACCTGACAGTCTCTGCTAATTTTAACAGGTTTGTAATCGTTCAATGGATTCTTGAGATGTAGAGTGTTTTGGAAAGGCAGGTCATTTAATTGCAACCATTTGACCTTAAAACTACGCCCCCAGGGATTACTTTTACCGGTTCCTTGACTCCAGACATTGTCCCGCCTCCAACCCACAGAAGACGTCATTTGGGCATACCCTTGGAAGAAGCCGCTCATGTTGACACTAAATATTAGAATCACTCTACCTGAATTCTGCAACACAATCACATGCTTCCTAGTAAAACATGTCAAGAATGAGAAACCAGATCACGACATGAACATAACAGGGGACTTACATTAAAAGCTTCGTCCAGAATCGGCTCATTCATGACCTGAGTAGCCCAAATTCCTCTCTCGATCGATAGCTGGATATTTTGATGGTTCAAACTCTTAATGATGAAATATCTTGTATTATACAATTTACCAGGTTTATTTGCAATTAAACTTCCAATACGATGACGAGAATCCTCTGCTTCTTCTGCGATAGAGGGATATTCATCCTCGTTAGGTTTGAAAACTGGAGTTCTCAGGCAATGAGATTTCAGCTCATTCATAAATCAGAAATACAGGTTTAGTACAAAAAACATCAGCAAGACGAATAAAAAATGCTTAGATACATCTGCATGAAAATGCACATCAAATGTCCATCTGACTAATAAATTAAAAGGATTCATTTTAATTTTTCTATACAGCCTACATGAGGATAAAAAAAATCACACAGATAAAAATATTGTTTCACGTGAACTAGATACTCAAACTCAGACATTAATCAATTCAAGCATGTATTCAGTATAAAAAAAGAGCAGGACAGATTGTTTACAAAATTGATCATCCAAAGTGTTTGCAGGGAATGAACGCATTTAATAAGATATGGTGTTAGGTTCTGTTAAAAGAAGACATGTGCACATGCCCTCCGAGGACTTTTATACCGGAAGCCAAACGAGGCATGTGCATCACACATGACTTGGGATCCTGAACATGCAACACGTCAAATCTTACAGCAGAGATCCTGAACCTTGCCACGGATACCAGCTTCAAGATGAGAGAGAAAGAAACTACTAAAAATAAGATGAAGTAAGGGATGCATAAACAACAAAGTGCCAAAGAAAAATGCCTAGGGCTACCATAACAGTTTAGAAGGATAACCTTAAAGGGCTGAAAAAGTCAAATGTATCAAACCAAGCAATTATATGATTTATGCAAGCACATGCACACCAAAAGATGGTAAACTAAAAATCTAGCTTCATACAAATCATGGTACACCCACTTCTGAGAATAATTCTAAAACTCTTTCAGGTTGGTGGATAGATTTGCCTGCTATATACCTGATACCATCCCAGTGCTGGCAAGCCACTACATCCAGGTAGCTAAGTAAAAGAATCTAGCAACCAAAAAGACACAACTCCAATACCCAAGTTACCAGAAATTGATTGCCATGCAGACCCAGTTCAAGGATTAAGAAATGCATGGCAGCATAGCTGATAATTGCTCAATTGATGTTTACGGGTATCAAGAGTTTCAACTTTAGAACTAGGCTAAGTCGCAACCAGCCAGAGGTGTATCAGGAACTTAGTTATAAATGCTGACATTTAAATTCATCAACAACATTTGCTATATCACAAAATAGAGAAGAGTGCTGATAATCCAAGAAAATATTAGATTGAGGGCATGTCCAGAAACTAGATTCATCAGTATACAGAAAACAGACAAGTTCACATTAAGGATTCCCTCAACTGGATTAAAATGAGCAACTTCAGCGATGAAGATTCTGCCTCAACTCTCAAGTAATTGCAGTTTCATCCTTCAATTTAGATGTACAGCCACTTGACCACTACATTCTCTAAGAGATTGAAACTCAAAGCCATTTGGTATATGGTTTCAAATTAGATAACCACTTTGAGGGATTTTTGGCAGTAAATGTAGTCACCAGGCACAGTGAGGATTTTGAGCACTAAATATGCCAAGGAAATTTTTATTTCATTGCAATCGCGTGCGCCGGAGGCTGTGAATAGTGGTAGATGGAAAATCAAATGGTAATTGCACAGCAACAACCAAGCAATTTCCCAAACAATGTTGAGGCTGGCTACATGAATCCTCTAGCAAAACTCTTTGGGCTCCTCGTCTCTTAATTTCCTCGTCCGGTCTATCCCTTTTAAAGTTACGTCTCCCATTAATCTAGGCGTTAGCTAAATTGACTTTTCTTATGACTTACTTATGACAATGGCCATCCTCTCCCTTTTAGATTCTCCCAATCAAATTCTCTCACCCTTCCTTATGTTGTACATGTCCAAACAGGCTTAAGCAGTTCCTCTCATCTTCTCTTTGGTTGAGGATACCCCCAACCAAATGTTTCATTTACATTGTATTAATACAAAAAAATATGCATCCTAATTGGAATGTAAT
The DNA here is from genome assembly GCA_036897365.1 of Geranium brycei. NCBI lineage: Eukaryota > Viridiplantae > Streptophyta > Magnoliopsida > Geraniales > Geraniaceae > Geranium > Geranium brycei. The sequence continues at coordinate 5,043 of JAYMTP010003270.1, read as the reverse complement.
AGTTCTGATACCTTTACAATATATGTGACTGCAAGGAATTTCAACAGTGACATTGTTCTATTTGCATGAGACATAAAAGTGATGCCCTTACCATAATTGGTAATCTAATCTATAGGTGGTTTTTCATATAATTAGTCATTTTTGTGTTTGACATCATGCATGACATATCCAACATTACTGTGAATGATTTCCTGTCAGATGGATGGTAATGAAAAATATAATCAGATAAAAAGTAGAGTGAAGCAAAATGAAATTGGTAATATGTCAGATGAAATGAACAGATCAAGCCCTATCATGAGCATGCAGTCAAACATAAAATCATAAATGTTTTAATTTGGGAACGTAAAATCAACAGAAGAATTATTGAAGTGTTCAAAATATACCACATAAATACAAAAAAAATTAAAAAGGCCTCGCAACTTGTATTTACCTGGATCATCCAAATTCCCCATGTCATTTTTCCAGTCAGTCACTGATGAATCAACTACAGATGCATTTTCCTTTCCAGTGTCTGAAGACATATCCTTATTATTCTCCTCTGTGAAGTGTAGGTGTATTAGAGATAGGAACTGAATCCAGAGCAGGAATAATATGGTAGCAACAGCATCCAAAAAAATATCACATATTTATTTACTTACTTATTTTGACTACCTAGTACACCTAGTAGCGTTACATATATGAAACTAGAATTAGCTGTAGTAACCTCTGATAAACCTAGAACACACTGACAAGGACAAAGCACTAATCCTTAATGGTCAGTGCTCTAACAGAAATGATGAAGGAATTTACAACATGTTTCGAGCATCAAGGTTGTAAGATAAGAGTGAACAGCAGATAAACTAACCACATGTGTAAAGATGAGGATAAAACATGATGTAGGGAAATACCAATTAGGACTCTTAATTGTGTTAGATTTTGGATAGTTTTAGGTTTCCTACGTTAGGTTTCCTCATTCTAATTAGTTTGGATTGATTAGTTCTATTGATTTGGGTTTCCTAGTTTTAGTGAGTTTTGGATAATTAGTTCTATTTAAGTCTTAGCTTGTGTAGAGATTACACCATCATTATTAGTTTTTTTATTATTATCAACTTGAGTTATTTGGATTAATTCCGTTTTCTCACTAAAGTTGGGGTTTTATTCTGGCTTTGTTTCGAAGCACCCTTCTGCTGCACCAAAACAGCAATAACAATAGCTGCTAATATCCCATAGTTCCAGAAGTTTCAGTTTCATGACAATTACAAGAAAATTCTTCTAGAAACGCATTCTAGTTTATTATCCTAAAACTATTAATTACGGACCAATAATTACTTATATGGGTACTTCAATTAACCAATAATCCAACCGGAATGAGAGGCTTTACAGTGTGAGGTTACAACCTCACACTATACTTTTTGTTGAATTTTGGAAGCCTTAAAAGAAAAAACAAGGTTGTAAGACAACACAGTAAAATCCTCAACCATGTCCTTAAGCTCTTAGAATTTTCAAATTGCAGATGAGAATCTTGACACAGGTAAGCAAATTAGTGCCTGCGCAGGCAATGCAAACACTTTCAAAAAGCAAATGAATTGCTCCAAGAATAAACAGAAAAGCAATCAGAGCATGTTTGGGATATACTCTACGCCTATACAGTTCATTGTTTCAAGCATTGGTTCCTACAAGCAAGCCCAGCATCAACGTAAAACACTAGAAACCAGGTCCATACACAAAACCAAAACCAAAATATGTGTGTAACAAGTTTTAAAATATATACATAACACATCTACTTAGACTTTGGACAATTGGTTAGGGGTACAAAGGACGCTATTCAGATTATGAGTAACAAATAATCTGTAATAAAACTCCCTCGCATCACCATTCTCAACCCTCATAATTTATTTTCATCCACCCGAGACATCCCTACCGGGCCTACCTGCATACCAAATTACCAATGATTCTAAGTGTTTAAAATAGTAATTTTTACGGCACTCACATCATGCTCGCTCTAAGAACTATTCCTTACAAAATATAAGACTTATGATTTTATTTATCTACAGCTATTCACAAACCTATGGCATCTCCGACAACATCATGCTCGCTCTAAGAACTACTCCTCACAAAACATGCAACTTATGATTCTGTTTATCTAGAGCTATTCGCAAACCTATGGCATCTCTGACAACTAGTAAAGCTTCCTATAGAGAAGTTCACCGCTGCAATTAGGACGATTCAATGTGAATAGAATTCATGATAGACTAACTATAACAACAAAATTCAACGAACTCCTAAAGGATACCTTTGATCTTCTATCTATACTCTACACCTTAAACTTTTTACATTGATCCCAATGAAAATGATCTATATGTCTAATGGTCAATTATCCACTGAAAGTGTAAGCAGAACGCAAATGGTCAATTCTCAACCCCTAAGATGTAAACAAAATCAATTCCTCTCCGAGTTCGTGATCTCTTCGTGAACAAACAGTGAAATTGACCGCAAACAATAGAGATTCGTGTCTCTCAGATTATAATCAAGCAAATTAAATTACCGCTAATTATTGAAACACGTCATTCCCATGTCCAACATTTTCTCGGAAGCCAAACAGAACAGAAAACGCATCCAATTAAACACAATCCGCAGAAAGTTCACAGACAAGTGCGCAAATAGGAATGAGAACATGAAAATGAAGCCAAGAGCAGAACAGAACAGAACAGAACGTACCTCTGTGAAGAAGACGAAGCGAACCAGACAGCAGAGAGGAGTGAAGTACAGAGAGAGAGATAAGAGTGTGTTTCGATTCTGAGATTTTTGTTTTGTTTGGCACAGTAACCTCCGAGCCCTAGTTTTTTTCCTTTCCTCCCCCAAACTTTTTTCGAACTCGTCCATCTCTTCTTATTTATGTTTCGACCCCTGACTTTCTTACTTCTTTCATTTTGCACCGATCTGAGATTAACGGTGTTGATTTGATTGGATTGTCGTGCACAAGGACCCGCCAGATCGCGGGCTGGGTCCTTGACTGGTTCACATGCCAAACGCATGTCGGTCTGAGACAAATCAAAATCAGTACTCAAGAATTAAGCCCAAGTAAATCTGGAAGCTCAAATTCAGCTTGAAAGAAAATAAAAAAGTTCAAAATCAGTTCGACTCGCCTATTCATTTTTTTTCATTTAATTTTCAATAAAGATATATTGAAATTAAAATTAATTTCAAATAAAAATATATGTAATTTATTAAATATCAAACGAGTCACCTCAAAATCAGCTAAATTGTATTCGGCTCGTCTAATTTCATTGAAAATATTTTTTTAAGTAAAAATATATGTGATTAATTTATTATCAATAAATTGAGCTTGTTCTTGTTTTCGGGTTTTTAGAATTCATATTTGAGCTCAGCTCGTTTATTTATCAATTCTAAATTTAAATTTGAAATCAGTTTGAACTTGATTATAAATATATATGATAAAATATAATAAATTAAGCTTGTTCGTGTTATTGAGTTTTTAAAAGTCAAGTTTGAGCTCAACTCGTTTATTTATCGATTCCAACTTTAAACTTGAAATCAGTTTAAACTCGATTATAAATACATAAGATGAAATGTAGGTAAATTTAAAGGTTCAAAATATGGTAAATAATTTGAGTCTTCGTTATACTATTATAACATTTTTTATATTTTATTGCAAGTGGATAGATGAAGTTATTTAAAATCATTAAAATAAATTGACTTCACTATAAATTGCATGGATGCGTTCAATCTTTGTTGAAAATATTTTATATTGATCTATAAAATAATGTTTTGAATGTCATGATACATTCTTTTGGGTTCAACATTTATGTATGATATATTCAAAAAGAAACATTTATGTATGATGTAAGTGAATATACACAACCAAAGTACACTATTAGAAGAAAACATTAATTTCTACCTCAGCTACCAAACCATGTGGCTGTGCATTGACAAAGAAAGATGACTTTCCTTTCCTGGTGCTTAATCCGTATTAAATCAGTGTTTTGTTATTTTAAATAAATGACATTTTCAATTTTTTAAAACAGAACAACAGTATGGTTTATTATGATAAGTTATTGCATAATACACGTTAAGAGCACTTGAAAATATTATAGTTTTTTAAATTCAGCCAAAGCTTAACTGAGTTATGCCTACTATAAAATAGACAACAAATACCTTAAATCACTAAGTCAAGTGAGAGGTTCGAATATAACTTAATTTTGCAAAGGCTTAACTTAGAAATAATTATTTCATTTAGACTTGAACCTGTTTATGTAATTAACTTGACCCAATTTCAATTTTGTTTGATGATTTCAAATTTATCCCGACTCGATTCAATTCATCTAGTATTATTATATATATCATTACAAAATTGAAAATGTATTTTAATTACATAACATAAAAATATATAAATTATTAAGTGCTAAAAGAATACGATTGTGAGCATCAACAAGTTAAGTAGGCTCAAATCCAGCTCACACGTAACAAATAAAACAAATGAAACTAAATATTTAACAAACTGAGCTTACATATTATGGACATAATTATAGTCGCTAATTTAATCGTAGACCAACTCTATAATCTTCATTGTTGGCTGAATTATACAAAGTATCGTCGATAGTTATAGTCAAACTTTATCTGGAGGGAGCACTCAATAAATCTTATATTCAGAGCTTCATTTTGACTTGAAAGAATAGTTTATATACTATCTTTGTAAATGCATATACAAACTCTTATTATACCATACTTTTTCAACGTTAGATTTGAACTCATGTATAGTTCGGCACTAACGTTAGTCAATCGCTAATAAACTCTTCTAGAGTATTGCATTGCCCATTAATTAAAAACTCATACTCCTTTATTCGGCCCTCTCTCAATTAGGGATGATAACGAGACGGATTCGAGGTACATTTGACAAAACCTATCTCGTTAAAAACGGGGAAAAAATTTTCCGTTTCTAACGGGACAAGGATTCTCGTTTTTCGTTTCCAACCCAAAATAATGCTAACATATATTTATTTTTTAATAAAATTTGTATTAAAAACTATTATTTTAATAAAAATA
>JAYMTP010003269.1:0-17424 GCA_036897365.1 Geranium brycei | reverse complement strand
CGAGAAGCTCGCTCAGGAGTCGTCCAAGCTCGCTCGCTACAACAAAAAGCCGACCATCGCCTCCCGGGAGATCCAGACCGCCGTCAGGCTCGTGCTTCCCGGTGAATTGGCCAAGCACGCCGTCTCCGAGGGCACCAAGGCCGTCACCAAGTTCACGAGCGCTTAGATTGATTATTCGATGGTTATAGAATTCGAGTAATTGTGTTTTTTTATTTCAATTTTGGGATTGTTCGGTTGGTTTCAATCTTATACAGAGATCTTTTATGCAACACGAGAGTATTGGTTTTGATCATCATCATCATTCTTGTGTTGTTGCTAATTTTCATTCTGATTGTGATTTTGTGTGGATGCCTCGAATTTGGTATTTCTGGGATTGTTAGGGTTCATAAAAACTGTTCACTGGGTTTTGAAGAATTTGGTGTTTTTGTGATTGTTTTTCTTGAATAAATTGAATCGGTTCCTAACTTTGGGGATTTTAAATTGTTTGCACCTTGCATTGGGCAAATCCAAATTGGGGCTTTGCCAATCTTCTGTAGTTAATTATTTTATCAAATTCTCACTAATCATTTTAACATATATATTTTAATTTTTCTGGAGTGTTAAATTATTTGAATGGACTTTGTTATTATGAATGTATTGTTATTTTTGTCTTCTATGTTTATAGTAGATATCCTTAGAATAAACTCCTTATTTCCTTCTCACCATACCAAAATCTCCTCCATCTCGAGTATTAAAATCTAGTTCTGTAGTTCATGATCAACAAGTCTGGAAAACTGTGTACTGCACTACATTATATCAACATTTGTACATTGACTAGTATTTTTGAAACACTACTTGGTAAATACACATTTTAAGCCTGCCATAAGCATGAACTCTGATTTTGTCTTTCAGTCAATATCAGCATGCACATAATCAACAAAAACAAAGTTCTTCTGGAGTTGATTTAATGCATAGGCCAAACCAGCACTTACAAGTGCAATCCCTGCCAAGACAACCCTCCACTGCAAATCTGATGGAATACCCGTCGTCGCGCAGCAGACGATACTTGCACCGATGAGGAACTTCTGCAGCGTCTGGAAAGTCGTATAGGCTCCTTTACATGACGAACACTTCTGAGTGTGCTGCTCAAACCTATCCAACATCTTCAAGAAAAAAAAGTAGACAATTATGTTACATGATGGGTATATGAATTTACATGAAGATCTTATCTCATAAGCAGGGTTCTAAAGATCCCCAACTTGTCCGATTTAATCCCCGATTAATCCTCTAATCCGATTTATTTTCCGATCAGTCCCCATAGGTCCCTCTCCACCCGACTAGCGCCTAGAGTTTTTCAGAATACTGCTCGTGAGAGATCAGAGGGTCGAATCCTAGTGAATACTTAGCTAGATGTATTTTCTTTAATATTTGCAATCCTTTAATAATAGGCAATTATTTATTATAAAAAAATATGTCTGAGACAGGGTGTTTGTGTTTCGTACCTGGCGCTTTGATAGGACGGTTGAGGGCAAAGGTTGCATGCTGCTGGAGCCAAACCACTCAGGTTGGCTGTTGCCATGTCGCCTCAGCCAGTTTCGGAATGCCAAGACAAAACGATCAGCTTGTGTAGGTGTAAATGTGAGTTTTGTATACTCCTTGTTGATATCAGCAGAGCCCGATTGAAAAACCTTCTCTTGACCTTGTAGGACTATCATGTCCCCGTCATATACCTTATTTGAAGTCCAATGCTCGTGCCATCTGGGAACTACCTGCCCAAACCACAAACCATATGAATGAAGATATTAAAATTATTCATGATGCTACTCTTCCCTCATAATTTGTATCTAGAGAGTCGATAATATGACTATTGATGGATATCACGAAATCACAACACTTTCCCAAAAGTTGTTAGGGGTCCAACTCTCAGACTCAACAACCCTTCCCAGAGACTTATCAGATAAGGTTTCGAGGGAGCGGATAACTACACAGATAGAAAAGTATTGTTTTAGACAATTATTTGCATATTTGAATTATTTGAATTTGTAAATTCAATATTCATTTGGGAATTCTCGGGTTATAAATACCTGTAATAAAATCATGGAATAAAAAAATCAAATAGTTTCTCGGTTAAAGATCTTGAGTTCTTTCTTAATGAACTCTAAACTGAGATTACAGAGCTCTCTTGTTAATCGAGCTCTCCTATTATCCAAACCTGAGCCATAACTTGATCCACAAATCGAGGACCGTATCAAAAATACTATCAAATAAAGAGAACTTGTGTTACATCCAAGCCTATACATTATAACAATATTTACCCAAATATGGATTATCATTACATAAGGATACTTCATAGTTCATATGCAACAAGTTTGTAAGTGTTTAGGGCCGAGACCGTTCAAACTTGAACATAATCAAACCAGAATGACTGACTAGTATAATATAGCATATGGTATGAATTAAGGAAAGATAAAACTAGTTCCATGGATTGAAAACAAAAAGGATACAAGAAGCACATGAATATCGTTACCTGCCACCAAGCAGGCCCGGGCATTGTTAACTGGAAGAAATTACGAGCACTACAAACAATAGAACGAGTCTTCCCGGGTGCCATTGGTACATTGAAGGAACAAATCCATATTACCCACTTCTGATCACCAACTACTGGAAGTTTTGTGTCTATCTCTACTCTGCGGTAAAAAGAGAGAAGGTTAAGCTTTCAAGCACCAATGTTATAACAAAATTATATTTACCATTTTGAAGAGAAATAGTGCTAACATTTTTAGGATTTATCAAGATAAAAGTACACCAAACACCCTCTGGTAATGAATAATAAATTTCCTGCTCTTGCGGAGAATTTTTCGGGGATCGGTTGTGCACAAAGCATAAAACACAGGCACATTTACACAATATACTTCAAAGAGCCTCGAGACATTGACCAGTATCTCGCATTATTATATTTTATATAATCTTCCAATATTTTTTTTATGTCTTCAAGATTAAGCTAACAAGTTTGCATACCAGGCAAAAAAGTTTGTAAGAATATCATAATTTAAGCATGCAAGAAAGCGCAAAACATAGTTAAGTCTGAGATGCATCAAAATCTCTTATTTAAGTTCACGAGAATGATGAACATACTTATTGATATAATAGCACGGAGCAAGAAACTCGGAACTGATTCGCGGGTTCCCTTCATTTGCTCCCGCGAAACCCCAATGTCCACTAGACTCCAATTTGAAGGGCAATGGTTTGGCCCTGTCTCTCCTTCCTGTAACCTGCAGAGAATTTCCCTTATTTAATAAAACTAGCTTAACCCACCTACAAATAAAATAAACAAATATTGCTCAACTATGACTAAAGATCTACCTTATGATGAGCAAAATCGATGTGGGAAGGGTCCGAGACATTCTCCATGAGTGTGTCGTAGCCATAGAAAAGGTCGCGCTGAATCGTCACCGTCGAAAACTCAGGTTTATTAAAGTCATCAGGCAACCTAGACAATTCCCATTAAAAAATAAACAAGACTTCAATAAAATATTAATCAATTTTTCCCATAACATAATAATAATAATATCATACAGAAAGTAACTATCAGGTTTATTAAAGTCATCAGGCAACCTAAGCAATTCCCATTTAAATAAACAAGGATTCAATAAAATACTAATCGGCTTTTTCCCATAACATAATATTATAAACAAAGACTTTTTCCCATAACATAATATTATAAACAAAGCATAGTTACGGATAGAAGACTTGCATGGGAGGCTTTGTAGCTTGAGCTCTTTCAAGGCCATTCTCATCGGGCCAAACAAAGAGCAAACCTTGAGACACCATGGTAGGAAACTTAGTAGCACAAGCCCTCGGAGACTTAACAGCTCGAGCCTCGGGACCTTCCGGCGAAGCCTGTGGGATCTTGGTACAGGAACCACACCGATCAAACGACCAACCATGGTACGAGCATTGCAAGTTTCCATCTTCATCAATCCTCCCCTCCTACAACACAAACAAGACCCAATTCATCAAACCCACATACTAATTTGACCACAAATCATAACCAATACATTATACTGAAAAATTCACTACTTCAATAATCAAGAAACTAACATTTCCCAGTGTGCTAATGATCTCCAACTTGTCGGATTAATTAATCTATTATTAGTCCCGTTTAATCCTCTATAATTCCTGATTAAGCCCCGAATAATCTCCAACTAGTACCCAGAAAGCCCTCCCCGCCCGACTAGGACCTAGCGATTTTTAGAACACTGACATTTCCCCAATTACTTGTGAAGAAACAACACACAGTACATGAAATTATACTTGAAAGAGAGGAGATCGAGAAAATTACCGATAAAGGGGCAAGGCGGTGAGGACACTTATCATCGAACGCGACCCAATCACCAGTAGATCTGTCGTTCCAGAGCACGATGTCTCGACCCAGAAGCTGAAAAGGGGTTGGCAATCGAGGGTCCAGATCCTCGATCAGAGAAACTGGGTACCAATGATCCCTCCACGAGAACTTGTTCGGCGAGCTCTCGTCGCCCAATTCGTAATCGACGCCATCGATCTGATCCGACGACGAAGGGGTCGGAGGAGCAGCTACGCGGAGAGGAGCGAGATGGGTCGCTCGATTCGCGATTCTCCTGGAGAGAGCGAAGGGTTTTGTGGGCAACAATGGCGATGAAAGCGCGAGAATCGCGGTAGCAGAGGAGGAGCTACAGAGAAGATGAGCCATTTCCGGTGGATCTGTGAATTTTTGGTTGATGGGTTTTGAAGAAAAGAGAGGGCTTGAATTCAGAGAGCTTTGCGTGCAAGTTTTGAAATGGTGGGTTTTGGTTTTATGTGCTTGAGAGCTCGCATTTCTCTGCCTCCATGGAAGAGTCCACAGTCCACACCCAGAAAGCGAAATCTGTGGATGGATGGAGGCGATGAAGATAGTGAAATTACGAAAGTGGGCATGACGGGTTAAGGAAATTAGTGACAACTGGCACGCCACGTGGCGAGGAGAGGCGCGATGAGCGGTTCACTGAGTTTGAGGAGGGAATGTTTAGTAAATAATTAACTGTTAATAAATGAACAAAAAATCACGTGCTCGGTTACTGACACGTGTTGAACGCGTGGCCAGGAATGCTATTGCAATTCTTGTTTACGTCCAGGTGCTGACACGTAAGTGTATAATCCAAGTTAATCTATACATATTAAACTCATAAAATCCCATTGAAAAGGATCTATTTTTATAAAGATAATGATAATTTGTTACACCTATCTATTGTGAAATGACTTTTATGCCCTAATTATTTTCTTCTTTCTTTTTAGTATTCTGACAATTTTTTTGTAACAACCTACCTATAAAATGCCTAAAATACCTTTGGATTAAAGAATCAGAATTGAACTGGTTCAATTTGGTTTTAAAATTAAAAATTGAACCAATTCAATTTAATTACAAAAAGTTAAAATTAAAATTGGTGAAATTACATTGTTGTCCTCTTCTTTAACCTCTCGCTCCTCTCTCGCCTATGGAGAATGAAAATGAAAAATGAAATAATATCCAAAATCAATGCTAGAAAATATAAGGGGGAGAAATATGAACCTTATTGCAAAAAAGATGGAGAAAAGCGAGAGAGGAGCGAGAGGTTGAAGAAGAGGACAACAACGTAATTTCACTCATTTTAATTTTCATTTTTTGTAATTAAATTGAACCAGTTCAATTTTTGGTTTTTAAATCGGATTGAATCAGTTCAATTCTGATTCCTTAATCTAGGGATATTTTAGGCATTTTATAAGTAGGTTATCACAAAAAAATTGTCAGGGTACTACAAAAGAAAGAAAAGTAGTTATGATATGAAAGTGTCATTTCGCAATAGCTAAGTGTACCAAAATGTCATTATCCCATTTTTATATGGATTTAGTTTGTCGGGTTAGCAACTACTTTGTAATAACAATACAAATCAATATATTTGACCATACCATCGGCATGATATGTCGGTCTGCTGATGGTTCGTGCATTAATTTTCGACACTTATGTGTGCTTGTTGCTTGGGGCTATCTCACCTTCAGTTGCGGAAGCATGAGGCCTCCGTGTGGCTCTTTCTTGGATCCGAGATCGTAATATGAGGATGATCATTTATGAGTCTGACTATTTTCCAGTGGTTCAGGCAGTGTTAGGGTTGCATCCGTAATTTTCTTTGTTGGGCTCTATAATTATATATTGTCGTGCTTTACTTTCTGTTTTCTCTACAATTTAAGTTAAGTTTGTTAAACGATCACGGGATTTAACAGCTCATGAGCTTGCTCAAACGACAAATTTGTATCTTGATTGGGAGCTAAGGATGGACTTATCCACCCAAACTTATCTCGAATCCTCAGTTTGGACTTCGGGTTTTAATCTTCCGTTGTTTTCAACAAAAATTATACGAATCAATAAAAAAATTTGATGTCAAACACTAAACATGCGACACGCGAACATGCACATATATAAACAAAATTCAAGCTATAATTACAAGTGCGATGATCTTATATTTATTAATAGCTTGTCAAAATACAAATTCAAATGAAATAAATCCTCAGTAAAAAATATTTATATTTTCTACTAAGAATATGAGAGGGGAAGCGACAATTTCTCCGTAAGCCTCCTCCGCCTGACGTTTTAGAATCGAAACGATTTCTCCGTATGCCTCCTCCGCCCGTCGTTTTAGAATCGAAATGTTGTTTGTTTCGATTTGTGTGATTTGTGTCTTTTGGGGGGACAGCGAGAGAGGCTTGCTCTGTGTGCGATTATTAGATTATATTTACATTAGGGTTAGCCCATTTATATCAGATTTTTCTGACATGTATTAGAGTTTTTCTATACCCTCTATAAATAGAAGTCTCTTGTACATCATAAATTACAACATCAATAACATATCCCTCATTGTTTCCATCAGTGATGTCCCGTCCTTTTGATTTAGCGGTGTTTTTAGGGTTGCTACGTAAAAGTTGACGGTGGTTTTTAGAGGTCCGTTTGCTTATTAGCTTTCCTTGAAAAGGCAATAGGGCATTGAGAAATTGTAAAATCGATAGTTCTGTTTGGTGATTGGTTCTCCATGGAAAGAGAAAAGATCGTGGAGGAATTGCATAATCATTCGAGGAACATTCACATCGAGGAGGAAACAAATGGGACCTTGGACGCTCGAAGATCTAGAAGAAGAAATTTCATCCATCGACCTTGCAGGGAGAGATCGGGATGGCTCGGGACGATCATGGAAAGAATGAATTTTGGCAATGCTAAACTAGAAGAGCTTGATATTCTTCAGGAAGTTACAAAGCAGATTGGGAGGCACACAATCTGTGCATTGGGTCCTATTCGCCACTTCAGGCTAGAACTAGCGTGAAGAATCAGGGATCGTGTGGATAGGGAGATGTTGGAAGATGTTGTTTAATTTCTTATTCAAAATTATTTTTCTGGTGGATATTGTGAACTAAAATGGAGGAAAGTTTCCATCACAAAAGATGACATCTGAAAATCATGTCAATGTGATCTGGTTGGGTGGTTCCAAAGCGTCGGTGGGTGGTTCCAAAGCGTCGGTGGGTGGAGACCAATGGGATGAGATCGAGAGAGGACTCGGTCTTGGGTGCAGAGGGTTATTAAGATTCGGAAAGATATCTGAATGGGATTGGAGATTTGGTCAAAAGTCGAGCGACGAGTTCTCGTATTGATGCAAATGTATCTTTGAGGAATCTTCTCCGCTCTTTTCAGCTTTTGCTCTTGGAATAAATATTTGGAGTGTAGATTTTTTATTTCTCAACTTAATATGTTTCTATTCGGTTTGTATTTCTGCTTGTTCTAAAAAAATCCTCAATAACAATTCTTAAAAACTGAATGATTAATTAAGCGCATTTGTTTTCTTTGAACTTTAAATAATATGAAAATATAAGTAGAATGTTATTTTTGTCATTTACAATATTTTTAAAAACAAAATAAAATTTACAAATAAAACAAAAATTAACACAATTAGATCAGATGTTATGAGAAAAAATGATAGCTAGGGTTAGTTGTTATGAGAAGAAATGATAGAGGGAGACAAAGAGAGAGAAGGAGAAATAGAAAAGGAGAGACCATGTTTTGGAAAATTTAAAACTCAAATAAGAATAGTTTGGTCATTTTACAGTGGAAATTAACTGAAAAATCTAAAATTTTGTAGCTATGTGAGGAAATCCAAACTCAACTCACCTCACAGAAGAAGAAAAAAATATTAGCTATAGTTATATGAGAAACCTGTCAAACTACGTATAGCTACGTAAGATTATCCCTTAATTCAATTCTAAATCGCGCCTCGCGTTGACAACTTTATCATGTCTCAACTTAGTCATTTTTCTAACACTCGTTGCTTAACATTGCTGTCACTTCACCTACAAGTACAACCCTTGGTCTTAATGAGTGAGATTCCAATGAGTGAGATTCTAGTAAAAACTTCCTCTTAGAATGCAAACTAGGCACCAATATAAACTTTTAGGAGACTAAGATGAAATCATACGTGTGTGTGTGTATATTGAGTTTATAACAGTTGAGATTTACACAATCTAGTTTACATCACTTATGGTGGTTATTTACACCAGCTTTCAGTTTGCATTCTAAGAGTTGTTCACCTGAACCCTCCCCTAGTTTTCAGTTTGCATTTTAAGAGTGGTTCACCTGTACCCTCCCCTAACTCACGAGCCAATCACTTGTCACCAATACAAAGCTAAGATCCAAGCACAAAAGTTGAGAATAGAGGAAAACAACTTCCACAAACTTGCTGTTATAACAACCTGAAAGCTAGGAACCATGTAAAAAAGTTGAGAATACTGGAAAATTACTTTCACAATTTTGTCTCGTAACAAAGTCAAAAGTCAATCATATGATCAATCCACAAGAAACATTATGATTTACTCATCTCATGTAAGTATGTTCACAATACTAGGTTCCGATGAAAAAAAAAACAATACTGGGGAATCGATGTAAAAAAAGAAATGCCCCTCTCTCATTCAATCTCACAAGTCTATATATTCCTAGTCTTCTGGGAGATGAAGTTTACTTCAGATCAAGTAGATTTTCTTGGTCCAAGTTAGACACACGATCTTCTTCACTTAACATGACAATCACATAAATGAACATTGAACACAAACTTTACTTACCCAATTAGACTATCTTCTCAAGAACAATACAAAAGAATCATTTCTTCGGGTAAGACTGAAAATCAGGACCAACATCACGCGATCCAGTGTTTATGTAAGGCCCTCTGAAAGTTGCCTGGGGTGGCAACGCCTTGGAGGAGTCAATAACAGGCTTTGATCTCGACGACCTGAGCCACGAAACAATTTCAACAAACTTTTATCATAACTTCAATCAGATAAAGTATCCGACACTCATCAAAACCCGAAAGCACTTACGCCATGTAAAATGGAAATGCCAAGCCGGCGGAAGCAAACGCTACCAAACCCATTGCTACAAGAACATTCCTTGTCCGATTCGCTGACATCACCACCTCAGGTTCACAATCAGCCTAACAAAAACATTTTCCGCCAATTTCATTTCAAATTCGCAAACAGTAAATAGAACTCAACACATCGAATGACAGCAGATCATGTTCGTCGTATCGGAAACCCTTAACGAACTCACATCCACCTTGCGATTACACAAGAATATTCCGTTTTCACTCCACATGTTCATCGATGCACTTAACAATTCAAGAATTGCAAGTATTATAGAGTTTCAAATAACAAGCACAAGCAATTCAGAAGCAAAATGCCTACCAAAAGCAAACATGCCCTAAATATTACTGCCTCAGGTTCACAATCAGCCTAACAAAAACATTTACCGCCAATTTTGTTTCAAATTCGCAAATGGTAACCGGAACTCAACAAATCAAAAGATAGCAGATCATGTTCATCATATCGGAAACCCTTAACGAACCCACACCCATCTTGCAATTACACAAAAATATTTCTCTCTGTGTGTCATAACAATTCAAGAATTGCAAGTATTGTAGAGTTTCAAATAACAAGCACAAGCAATTCAGAAGCAAAAAGCTCACCAAAAGCAAACATGCCCTAAACATTACTCCTTGTGATGAGGAAAATAGTTGAGGAGACAAATATTATGCACAATTTAAAACCAAATTCAACTTACAATGCTCTGATGTGAAGTAACAGAAAAATCCCCAAATTGCTGGGGATGGCGCAACAACCAGAAAAATCAACAATTGAAAATTCGCAAAGCTCTATTCCATTAATTAATCAAATTAAACGTAAAAAAAATGGAAGCTCATAGTATCAAGAACAGAAATGTAAAAAACAACGATTGGATCATGAAACCCTAACATTAACACAAACGAAATAAACCAAATTACAGTCACCGAAGAGCAATTTGAACTGATTAGGCTCAAGGAGATTCTTGGAAAATTGAACTTCACCTGAATCGAATCTGAAGAAGAGAGAGAGAGAGAGCAGTGAGGTTGAGGTTGAGCTGATGCAAATCGCCTCCAGAGATCGGCAACGAAGAGGTGGTGCAGCGCTCGTCCTTGTTGGGTCGATTCTCGAACTGGGCCGAATGGGCCGAGTATACGGATTTGGGCTCATTCTGGCCCACAAAATCTAATTATTTAATTATCTTTTCCCATAGAAGAATCAATTGTCTTGTTATTCGTTGGTGTGTTTAGAAGATTGGATTTGGGGATAGAGCTGCCAAAAACGGTTGACACAGAATTCGGATGATTTTGTAGTTTTTTATAAGAAATGTAGCTGATTTTCATATTTTTCTGAAACACTATGATTCTCGAAATTTGGAGGTCTTTTGGTAAGTCAAAAGTGTGTTAGTATTTTCTGCTGGAAACTTGCTTGTTCGAAAAGTTTATATTTCTATCCGAAAATTTGAACTCACTTTTGACTTACCAAACCTTAATATTTTAGAAATGTATGAAAGTCAGCTCCATATCTTATGAAGACCCCAAAATCATTTTCTATTTTTCATCTGCAACACTCACACCACCACTCTCCGGCCACCACACCAAAATAATGAATTTGTAAATCACAGTTTTGTCGGGTCTCCAAAAACTGTGCATAACCAATTGTGAGAATATGGAGAAGTGGTGGTGTGGTAGTGTGAGTGTTGCAGAGGAGGGTGAGAGTGAGAGAGGTTGAAGATGAGGGCAAAATTGTATTTCTACAAGTTATTTTTAGTTTTTTAATATAATTTATTTTGTTATTTGAAAAGACAAATGTACCCTTTAAGTGTAAGTTCAATTCAATAGTCATTTCATGTTTATCAAATATGTGTATAATTTGGAAATTAAATACTAAGGGTATTTTGGACTTTTTGCACACCAATTTTGTTATATTTAACGACGGTTGCCTTAAATGTAATGTAATTGAACTTGGGATACCGGCAAAAAAGTTTTTAAACTTGGGGTACTGATTTGAAAATGAGGCAAACTTGAGGTACTGACATGGAATTACCCCTATAATTAACAATAAAAATATGCATAGAGAAGCAATCTGATGTAATCATAGTTAACAATAACAATATCCACTGAGAGTCAAGTTTCATCCTATAGCTTATAATTAGCAATCAAAGTGCATGGCATAGTTTCATCCTAGCTTATGATTAGCAATGTAAACATCATAATTCACAAGGAAACAATTTCAGCATCCCTTTAACTTTATCAACAAAATAATTATGTTAAACAATGGCGGCACCAACTGTCACGAAAAGAATGTAATAAACCACCTTACGGTTCTGTCTGAAGTGCGCGTCTTCAACTTCTTCTTTCCTGATACTCAACTGTATCATCTTCAGCGCGTTATTCAGGAACGGAACGACAAGGCAGCAGAAGGAAAGGTCAGAGAGGGCGACGATAGCCCTCATTAGGCCGCATCGCGTGCGTGAGACTTTGTATGTTCATTAGAGATAAAATGTATTGACCATCAATGTCATTAATCATCTTCAGTTCAGATTTTTCTTTGCAAAACACCAAATCTAAGATTTATACAAATATGCACTTTTATTACTATTTTTAAAGACAAGAATGTAATAGATATATCACATACATACTATGGGTTTTGTCCAAACTGTCCAAACCCACCAAATCTACGTCCATTTTTCGCTAGTCCAGATTCGCGCGACACGTGTATTAACGCTGGAGTAAGTAGCGTTAATTATAGCTGACGGAAAAGGGAGGGTATTTGAGTCATTTTGCTCATTACCGACGCGCGACTGTTGACCTAATCGAGAGAATCCAATTGGAGCTCTATTCTTTGTCGAATTCTGTACCGATTTCTATTATTCTTCATCCTTTGATCTCATTGTGCGTCGAAGTTTTGTTGTTGAATCTAACTCGGATTTCATCTCTTACACAATTTCAGTTTTTGTCAATCGAAGAGCATCTGAGATTTTTTTTCATTTTCTGGTATTCGAGTTCTGAATTTTGGTATCACAGATTAAAATGGCTCGATTGGAGGATGTAGCTCATTCTGGAACACTTCGGCCGGTAGTGTTGCTAGCGGTAAGTCCATCAAACCAAATCAGTTCATAGGGTTCATGTTCCAGATAATTTTGTTGTTTTTGCCTTTTAATCAACTATAGTAGTTAAATCATGGGTTACAAACACCGAGAAGCCGTCACACACAATCAAGAAATGATCCACCCACATGTACCTACAAGTTGAACAACAAGATCTCCATGACCGTCACCGGGATCCACATGTTCACATCGTGCCCGCACCGCATAAGATCCACATCGTCCATTTTTGGCTCCTTTGAAGCATAGCCCAACTCTATGCATTGCTTAAAATTCTTTCATTTTTTGTTTCAAGAGTAATTTTGGTATTTAAAATAAGAGGTCTTCTGAATTGCACATGACCTCTAATATTACCAGTTCTGTTAAATTTTAACGGTATTGCAAGTAAATTGATACAAAAATATAGTTGATCGCAGTAATTTGATGAGTTATGAAGTTCACCGTAATAACATAATTTTCGTGCAAAGTTGGCCATAGCAATGTAAAATTACTCCTAAAAACAAAGATCACTATCTCAAAAAAAGAAAATTGACCGACTCAATACACTCAATGCAAGTGGTGGAGAAGGTAAAAATGACAATATTTGAAAATGTAGAACACATGCACGATATTTTACTTTTTTAACGTTAAAATAAAATGCAAGTTAATGGAAATATTAATGTTGAGAAATTTGAAATTGTAAAATATCTGATTTTAATACTAATTAAATCAACTCAAGACGCCTTTCATAAGGATGTCTTGAGTTTAAAATTTATTACTTATAATATAAAATAAAATACAAAGATAATGGGAGATTGTAAACTCATATTTGACACACTTCATTAATAATAAGAAATACACTTGCAACAAACCAACAGAAATTAAATTAACAGTTCTTTCTATACAAATGAGGCCTTAAATTAGAATTTTAAAAATAATAATACCATCGATCAACAAATTAATAAATACAGTATTACAATAAACAGCAGGAAACAGAACAAAGGAACACAATTTGAAAATATGCAACCTACGCAAATCCAATAAAATCCCAATCATTTTCAAGTCAAAACATGAGAAACACTAAAAATGTTACTCTCCAACCACAAACCATTGTTTCACACACATCCTTGGTTTTCAACAGACACCAATGGTTTCAAGAAGCCCAAATACATTTACACATCACATCTACTCTTGCAGACTACGACACCCAGAAAACCCGAAACCTCACATTGTTATGTACCAAAAACCATATTCTTCAACATTTTAAGTACATCGAAACTGCCAAGACTCTGAATCGCTAAGTTACATAAAACCAAAACAGCAAATCAATGGAACACATTCATCTAGCACAAACCAACTTTTTCTACGATTTAAGCCCAGTAAAACCAAACACGACTATGATCCTGCTCAAACACGGAACAACAAACCATATCAGAATGCCTTAAACAGTTACATACATAACTAAGCGGTACTAGAGCCATAAATGTCATCAACACATTCAACAACATAGTTTAGAGAGAGATATATAAATTCCCCCAAGAGGAGAACTGAATGCGGTAGCAAGGAAAGGCAAGCCTAGAGTATAGCGTATTTCATTTCTAGAGAAATATGACGTGAATCGAGTAAAGGGTTCACTTAACAAGCAAGTTCTGCTGTGCCTGAGCCTCCTGCTGCTGCTGAAAGTTCAGAGGCCTCCTGAAGAGCATGATATGTGGCTCGGGACGATGAATGGCATAGTGGACCCAACCACGGCTCTGTTGAACGCCAATTGCACGCCATTCATTCTACAAAATCAAAGAACATGGCAAACAGCTATCAGGAACACAAAAACATATTATTATGCAAAGTAAAACAAAAACTATTAATTCAGGGGAAATCATCAAAACCAGAGGTCCAGAACAAAAGGGACTTTTGTATTTATCTGAAAAGAGTATCAAAACTAAATGCCAAGTTGCACAAAAAAACAGTAATGACAGTGTTAGATACCAAGCCTTGATGGAAAATGTGCTGGTTCATATTTTACATTCAGATTCTTTGCATCTTCCATGAAGAAAATAATTTAGATGATTGAAACAAAATAAATGACTACGCAAGGAAATTATAATTTAATTACAAGCACAATTACTATGAAACTAACTTAACCACAACAAAAGTGAAGTCTGTATGTATCCGAAACAGTATCAAAACTAAACACCAAGTTTTACAAAACAAGATCAGCCAATTATCACAATGTTATTTACTGAACCTTGAATAAAAAATATGTTTGCTCAAATTTTACATTCAGATTCTTCAGACCTTCCACATAGAAAAAAAATCAAGTTAACTATACACCTATAATTAATCAATCCAGAGGCCTTCACAAAACAGTTTCCACAAACTAAAACACCTATCAACATACAGATTCGCAGCGGTTTGTTAATTTCTGTGGCAATTCCTTTTCCTTAACTTTCTCACACACCAAACAAGAAAAAACTACACAACAAGGCGAAATCCTGAGAGCTTACTTCGGAGAGAAGGCGATTCTTCGGGAGCAGCTTGGCGACCTCGGGAGGAAGAACCACATGCCTGTACGGACGGATTGGAATCGCTTAAATTCAGCAAATCGAGAGCGAGATCGAGAGCAAAAATTGTATTCGATGAAGATGCAAGTGAAACAAACCTGTACTCGTAAGTGTCGTCAAAGTACTTCTCGGAGTACTGGATCTGCCCCATCGCTCACAGTCACAGCGGTTCTTTGCTCCGAACAGCGACGCTAGGGTTCGGTACTCGCTCGATTCGATCTGCGAAAGTGAAATAGAAATCGAAAATGATTCGCAGAAACAGAAACGAAGCAGTGATTTTGAACACCAAATCGATTCAAAATCAAAATCAACTCGTAAGTGTAATTGAGAGACGATACCTGAAACTGAGAGAGGAAGAGAGCGGAGAGAAATGAAGAAGAAAATTTTAAAACAGGAAATTAAATAAGAGGCGAGGAAGGTGGTTCAAATAATATAATTAAATATTATTTACCTGAATAAATTAAATTGACCGTTCTAGAGCTTAAAAATTTTTAATTTCTCCCGCTCCCCTCTGTATAGTAAGATTCATCATATTCATGTTATTATTCCATAATTGTATGTTTGTAACATAATGTTTTATTTGTTATTATTAGGTTTTAGAGAATGTATAATCATCCAAATTGATGACACACAACCACCACGTATTATATTGGGTTTTCACTTGATTACCCCAGAAAATTAAATTGTCTTGTGAACATTTTGAACTTACCTAACATGGCATTTCATGCATATAGTGTGAACGTGATTATGACTTGACGGATTTGTCTATGAGGCAAAGAAGATTCTTAGCTCATACGTCTGAATCGCGAGACTTCTTCGACTCCCAGCTGTATGAAGGCGAAGTGATAACTCAAGAAGATTCTCAGCTCACTCGTCTGAATCGTGAGGCTTCTTCGACTCCCATCTATATGAAGGCGAAGCAATAGAAACGCGAAACGAAAGCGTTGCGACTCAGGGCAAAGTGAAGGGTTCTTCAACGTCTTGCGCATACAAATCGTCAAAAGGATTACAGAAAATTCAAGAATGGAAGCGATAAGTCATGTTTGTATTTCAAAAAACTACTATTCAATATGTCTGCATTTTTCATATAATTATAATATTTAACACTATATTATTGAGTGCAGAAGAAAGAATAATAATTTAAATGGGTAATTACAGTTAAATTCTTGAATACTTACATTATAAATTCACATTGATGTCGTCAAATTATTATATGTCTGAGATACATTGTTCATCGTGATACTATTATATGTCGAGGCATATAGCATAGATTTTTGTTCGATTATTAAATAGGTATATTGAAAACAAAATAAGCATTTTCATAAATTATGTAGGATTTGAATGTGTGTAAACACATAATTCATGCATATTCTCGTAATATATGCAGATAAATTAATCACAATTAATTTTGTATTAAGAGATACAATTATCTACATTGAATTTGTACATTAATCAAAGTTCCCAGTCAAAGCCAATTGGGTTGAAGAAAAATTTCTAAATAGTGTTTTAAAAATTTCGCATTTGTCTATTAGTCTATGAATAATCATCTCTTTATTATATTTTATTAATCTTTAAAACCAATTTATTTTCCGTCCCAAAATATCTTTTTCGTCCAAATAGTGTCTAGTGTTTTTTAAAACAATAATTCTAAATCAATAAGAAGATAGTCTAAAAGGCCCGCCAAAAAGACTAAAGAAGTAAAAGAAGCATACCTTCAAAATAAAGCAAGAATCATAATCTAAAATAAATGTCACCATCAACACATATCTTTTTTCCTTAGCAAACCCAAATGATTGATTATGCTAATTAGCCTATTTTATGACTGTTATAATGAGAAAGAACTAATACAAAAACAATCAAAATAAAGCATTGATAAAAATACCAAAAATGTGGTTCGTCGACAATGTGTCGATTACATCCACCAACAAAGAAGATCAATATTTATTATAGAAAAACAGTACACATCAAGTTCACTCGATCAATCGAGTCATATATCTAGATTACATTATTGTAGTATCTACAATACTACAAATTATTAATCAAAAGATAAAATATAATGTGACTATAAATATGAAACTCATATTTATTCCATATCATATCCTCTAGTTTTGTCTCTCATTTTACCATTAAATACCATCGACAAATATAACATCCGAAAGTGTTGGCCTTTTCAAATAATTTTTTGTGACGACTCTTTCGACAAACATAGCATACCGTCATGTCAAGAGTCACCTCACTGTTAGAGTTGTGCCTTAGTCCAAGTGTATAAGTAATCTACATTGTAATGTTTTATCATCTTTCGGAAATAATAAATTGGCATTATATTACTAATGTGTTGTAGTAATATATTAAATATGATTTGATCTGTATCATTGAGTG
>JAYMTP010003268.1:0-17424 GCA_036897365.1 Geranium brycei | reverse complement strand
AAACCTTTCCACTGGCAGAGTGCCCCCAGACGTAGGTGCGGAGTCACCGAACTGGGTAATCACATTGTGTGTTATTTACGTTTCTGCACTGTGCTATTTTAATTTGTGATCCATCCAAGTGTCTGTCATAGAGTCACCGACATTGTGACAGACATTGTGTGCCTAATCCGAATTTTCATAATTTACATTCTTATTAATTTTTTTAACAAAAAAGTAAAAAAAAACTAAATTTTAATTACCAACTCACTCACAAAACTTAAATTAATATAATATAACATATGTTTATATTAACTTTTGTACTTGTATTGTAAAAGAAATTTGTTAATTGAATAAATATTTGAATTTTCGGGTCGGGTTTCGGGTTACAAATAAAACCTGTACCCGACGGGTTTTTGCGGGTCAGGCACCCGCTCACGATAAGCGGGTTTGGCTAAATCCGACCCAAACCCGGCACATTGTCATTCCTATTCAACCCCTTTGTCAGCATCCGAAGGAAAAACCCGCATGTATCATGATTCGAACTCAGGACTTCACATATGTTAGTGTGAGCTCCTTACCGCTTGGTACAACTTGTGTTGGTCAAATTGTCATATTTGATATAGTGGGTTGGCGTATTTGTCAACCCACTATAGCAAAGTTGGCATAAATTTAAAATTATTATATTAATTTAACCAATGGATGAATGACAATATTGAAAAATTGTAATGATTGATATTTGCATCAAAATTTGGCAATTTGAGTTGGGGTTGGATGACAATATAGCAACTATGATTGATTAATATTTTTTGCATTTTAGCAACTTGGTTTGGAGTTTCTCTTAAATCTTCTTTAATTTATGTGTTTGTTCAGTAAGGAGCTGAAAGTAGATACTAAATTGACCAAATGAAGATAGTAGAGAGCTTGTAATAGAATAAAGTTCATGGACTGAATGTTTGATTCAAAACTTCACTTATCAAATACCTTATATATGTTCTTTAAGGTTTAGCATATAAACATTTCTATTTATTTCGTAACATTTTATAAATAGTATTGCACATCGCAGTGCTATACACTAGTCCGATTTTAATATGTAATGAGCTAATTATTTTTAATATAAATATTTTATGGTATCAATTATTTATTATAACTAATTTTTAATGTAGTGATGATTTATGTTGTCAATATTATACATGATAGTTAATTGATATTCGAGTCATACAACTATTATAAAAACAAGAAGTAAATTTCATTAGATAAAAGGTACCATATATGATATTTTAATTGAAAGACAAAAAAAGGTACATGAAAGAATAAAACGTGAAATCATTTGCACCCGAACGACGACACATGGTGCACTTATTTTGTGAATTTGGATTGATTATCATCAAGTTATGGTGACTCCATCGTCAAAAGATATATCTTCTCCGGTTGGATTTTAATCCTCATCATAATCAGACAACATATAATAAGAATCATCATTGTTATTTGATGGATAATCATTGAAGTATTCTATTCTTCAAGCGCGTAGAAATAATCTGAATGATGAACGAGTTCATCATCCACATATATATCATCTACCCTTGGTATAAAGTCATTCACATCCTCGCAAACTTTCACCTCTTGTTCGCTACCATGCAAAGTCGGAGCGTCTATAGATATGTTTTGTTGTTGGGGATGCAATGATGAGTAATGCATATGATGACATTGTCAGAAAAGTAAGTATGAGAAGTTCCTACTATTGATGAGTAATGTAATGAAAAAGATATGGATGAAATTTGACATACCATATTTTTGTCTGTTTTGATGACCACAAACAACTTGATGGCTTCAAATTCTAGTCGCTTGCTTTGAATGATTTTGAATCTAACATCATCGTCGTTTGCAATGTTCATATGGGTAAATCGCATCATAATGGGGTGCCACATGGATATTTGACACTAATTTTTCGATGCGTTCAGGTTGACGCAGCTGCAATCTTTATTTCAAATAACTTTTTAAGATAGCATAAGTAATACTAGACTAAAAATGCATACGAGTTGGTATATCAGCTTGAAGAAATGTTGTCCCTGCATGATCTGTTGTAATTGATCCAATATGGTAAATAAGGAAAGAAATATCGTCATTATCAAACATTGGTGAGATAGATTTAAGAGAAATGAAGAAGAAGATGAATAATGATATTGGTTGTGATATGAAGTATGAACTTGGCAATTTATAATGGATTGAGTAATTCGCACTTTTCAAAATACATGTTAATTGTTGGGGAGAATCGGGTCTTACATAGAACAAGTACCCAAGTAAGCCCGTATACACATTAGAGCCTACATATGACACAAAACACTAGTCTATCAGGTTTAGGTACCAATAGGTATATAAACCTTCCTTATACTAGTACTCTTCCGATGTGGGATTTTGAACTCACATGTGTACATAAGAATATCCCCCTGCACATTGAGTCTCATCACACCAAGTTGGTTCCCTCTAAGCCAAAACTTTACTTGGTCTACTCAATCTCACAAGAGCATTTTTCATCATATATGGGCATCGCCATGAGAGAAACCGCTCATGGTCTAGTCTTACCAGCCATAAGAGAGTACCCGATCCACTTTACCTGGAGAGCCTACTTAACATGTCTCTGATACCACTATTGGGAAGAATCGGGTCTTACCTAGGAGGAGCACCCAAGGAAACCCACATACGCATTAGAGCCCACATATGACCCAAAATACTAGCTTATCAAGTTTAGGGTCCAATGTGTATGTAAACCTTCCTTATCCTTAAACTCTTCTGATGTGAGACTTTGAACTCACATGTGTGCCTAACAATTCTTTATTGGGAGAAAATCAAGCAAGCTGATAAATATGGAAAAAAAAAAAGAACGAACCTAGCATGCACAATTTTAGCGTGGAAAACCTCCTCAATACGAGAGAGGAAAAACCACGGAACTCTTGAGACCACTAAATCCCCACTATCAATATAATGGATACAATGACATCTCTCCAAATACAATTAGAGGCACACCCTACTCTCTAGATTAAACAACCTTGTCTCAAACTTCAATTACAAGAAAGAGTAGATAAATTTCACTGAATTGGTGACACACTATCAGAAAATTGTATCAAATCACTAAGACTTCCAAACAAAATTTCACTGTTCAAAATGTAGTATTATGTCTCCCAAACGCACTGTCTAAATATCAACTCGACCCAACGGTGGATCAACCTCCGATCGGACCCTTACACTTGACTGGACAGGCTAAAAACATCAGAATTTCTGCACGTTTTTCTCTTACTCTCTTGAATTAGACAATTTTTCACTCTTCTTCTTCTCTCTATGGTTCCCCTTTTATTGGAGAACAATTAGGTTTTCTCATCCATGTGGGCTACTAACCACATGAGTTTTGAGCCTCCGCATATTGGATAAAGGCCCAACACCAATATCACACGACTTCATTTACGCACTTTAAAAAGTTGAAATGTATTGGTTTACTCAACTGAAATGACAAGTATGTGAGAATCTCACAATACTCTCTTCAAGCACACTCTTAAAACTTGAAATGAATTGACAAGTCTATAACAATATTACATTACTTTATTCAAACGCCTATCAAAAAGTTAAAATGTATTGGTTCACATAACCGAATGGGCAAGTCTATCATTATAACACAATTTGAAAAAGATAAAGTACATTGATTTACTAAAATGAATTGACAAGTCTATTCATGTCTCTAATTGTTGCATTTAAATACAGGATAATTTCACCCAACGCCCTTTAGAATAGGTCAAATCTAACCTAACAACCCTAGAGTTATTATTCTCATTGGCACCCACTACTTTGGCAATTATCTCACTTGGGTATTTTCTGTTTGCTTCCGTTTACCTCTGTCAAAAATTAAAGTTAAAAGACAAAATTGCTTATACTTTTGTTTTCAATTTTCAAGCCACACTCTCACTCTTTCTCTCTCTTCGTCCCCAACCATCTGTGAGAAATTCTCACACAAAGAATCAAATGATCCTTTCGACCCACCTCTCCCTTAATTATGCCCACACCAAGTTTCTACTCAAAATGAAACCCAAAAACAGTAAACCCTCATAACATGTTTTATTGCTGAAAATAAAACTTCAAATACCCAAATCAAAATTCATTAAAGTCCACCAAAATCTCATTTTCATGTTCACCATATTCCTCATCTAATTACATACTTGGTTCAGATCTGATGTTCACTACAAATAAAATGATGAACACACAAATACCCGAATCACAACATGGGTTTTCCTAAAAATAAAACTTCCCAATGCCTAAATATAAATTCCACAACATCCACCAAAACCTAATATTTATTCTCAACGTAATCATCATCTAATTAGTTGAACCTCATCATCAGATTTGAGATTCACTACAAATAAAATGAATGAAACAAAATGACCCACATGAGGGATGTTTCTGCGAGGCTTGACAGATCTGGGTTGTTGAAGAACAACCGACTCGTTTGAGAACAATTCAACAGTTGGTGGTGGTTTGTTCTTGAAAGCCAAGATTCGGTATCTATTCATGTTGAAGGTGTCGGCGAGACACCTTTGGTAAGGCTCACTCGACGGCGAGCTCAAAGATGGGTTTTCCTTACCTTTCTTTGCACCTTCCATCAGCATGTAATGGGCTAGTCAAAATCCATCGCTGATCTGTTTGGGATGAACCTATCCAACTGAAAAAAGAAAAACCTCCAAATTAGATCTTCATAATTCAAACTTTTGATTTTTAGGGATTAGTGATTTGTAATGTTGCAAGGATTTTAGGGTTTACTGATTTGTAATGTTGTTGTTTTTGGGTTTCATCTTGAGTAGGAGCTTGGTGTGGGCACAATTAAGGGAGATGTGGGTCTAGAGGACCATTTGATTTTTTGTGTGAGAATTTCTCACAAATGGTTGGGAAAGAAGAGAGAGAAAGAGTGAAGGTGTGGCTTGAAAATTTAAAACAAAAGTATGGGCAATTTTTTCTTTTTAACTTTAATTTTTGACTGAGGTGGGCGGAAGCAAACGAAAAATACCCAAGTCAAATAATTGCCTAAGTAGGGGGTTTTAATGAGAAGAATAATTCTAGGGGGTGCTGGGTGAAATTATCCCTTTAAATACTCTAAAAAAGTTTAGATGTGTTAATTTACTCAATCGAAGTGACAAGTCTATAACATGCAATTAATGACTTAACTTAAGCATATTTGAAAAGTTGGTTGTATTCGTTCACATAAACAAATTGACAAGCTCATGACATGCATTTAGTAGTTTCATATAAGAAAGTTAACATTCAATTCACTCAATTGAAATAAAAAAGTATGTCAATATTATATTATTTTTCAAAAACACATTTAAAATGCATTAGTTCACTCAAACGAATTGGCAACTTTATAATATTGAACTAATCGGTCTATTAGGCCAAGTTGGTCCAACTTAGAAATGGTCCAGCTCATAAATCGTCACGTGTCAAGTAGAGAGAGGAAATAGCTTTCTTCAAGAGTGGGAGAGCCTAATTTGATAAAGGGATAGTTTCAGGTGGATACCCCAAGAATTGTTTGTTTTTCGGATGGGTACCCCCAGAGTATTTTTTGGCAACGAGGGTACCTAAGATTTGAAATTTTTTCACTTTGCACCTCTCCGTCCAATTCCATTAGTTTTTAACATTTTTGACATGTTAAATGACTAAAATACCCTTAAGGGTTTATTGAGTTATTAGAAGTGGATTGAAAAGACTAAAATGCCCTCACCTATACTTCTAATTTTCAAACATATGCCATTCACACACTATCTCTCTCTTCCTTCTCTTCTCTCTTCGACCCAACCCAAATTGATCACAGAGCATACATTTTGGGGCCAAAACATGAAGCGGTCGGTGAAGAGGAGGAGAAGGAGATGTGTTACGTGTTGCAGGTGAGATTGGCGTCGTTCTTCGCCGGAGCTGCATCGGCGTCGGTGTTTGGGCTCTTCGTCCTCCACAAGGACTACAAGATTGCTCAGGAGTCGATGTCCCAGCAGGTACTGGATCCACATTGTGTTTTTGTATCTCGTTTTCTAGGGTTCTACTATTTATGTACGTGTTTGTGGGGTTTTGGCATTTGGGTAGCTGTGAATTTGGTTTTGGAACGAGTTGTTTAATTTTTGAGTGGTACCTAGATGTGGGATTGTGAAGGTTTGTGTTGATTTTGGGGTGTTTTGTGATTCATCTACTTATTTAGGTAGAAATTGCATCCATATGTGGTATTATGGAGATTTGGGTTGATTTTGTAGTGTTTACATGATTCATATGCTTGCCTAGGTAGAAATTGATTGTGGGATTGTGGAATTGTGGAGATGTGTGTTGATTTTTGAGTGTTTTCATGATTCATATGCTTGCGTAGGTAGAAATTGAATCAGTTTACGAACTCGCAAGTGAGGTGTTTGATTTTTGAGAGATACCCAGATGTGGGATTGTGGAGATTTGTGTTGATTTTGGAGTGTTCTCATGATTCATCTGCTTGCCTAGGTAGAAACTGAATCCATTTACGAACTTAATGATTTAAGATGTCATTTATGGAGGTGGGTTTGCTTTGATTTTTTCAATTAACTTGTGTATCTGCAAATACAATTGTATTTTCCATTTTTCCAGAAGTGTTTGATTCATTTTTAGGTGATATTTGCTTCTGTTGGAGATTACGGTACTTTGAATCCTCTATCTGGAAGTTTAAGCTCCGATCAATTTGGGTTGGGTCAGAGAGAGAAGAGCGAGAAGAGAGAGAGAGAGTGTGTGTGAATGTCATATGTTTGAAAATTAGAAGTATAGGTGATGACATTTTAGTTTTTTCAATTCAATTCAAATAACTCATTAAACCCTTAAGGGTATTTTAGTCATTTTAGATGTCAAAAATGTTTAAAACTAACAAAATTAGACGGAGAGGTGCAAAGTGAAAAAATTGTAAATCTTAAGTATCCTCATTGCCAAAAAAATATTTTAGTAGTACCCATCCGAAAAATAAACAATTATTGAAGTATCCATTTGAAATTATCGTTTCATAAATACCAAACTAAACAACCTGGATAGATAAATGCTTAAATAAAAACATATATTCTGGTAAAATACCCTTTTCCAACACACGTACATATTTTGGAAGGCAGAGACCAATTTGTTTCTTTTTCAGTTCAAGTACGATAATGCTATAAATTATGACTCTGATTCACGTCAATGTCTCGTTGGTTGCAGGTCCTTTCTATAAAATAGGGTTGGACCCACCAAGCCTTAATACACGTCATCACCAATGACATCAGTAATCTATCCATTGCTCTACCTACCATGGTCCCATTTCTCTTTGCTGCAAATTAGACTCCAAACAAACTCTTGCATTACCATTTACCATAGTTTTCATGCATGCTCAACTATTAAACCAAGTTGAGATTGTTAACTTAAATCTATGATTGAAAATTTCAAGATGTTTATAAATAGTGAAAAAACTCATGGTGTTTTAGAGGTAAGGGTCTAACAGAAATGATCTTAAATTTTTGTAGTCTTCCATTTCTTGTAATTTGTATAAATTCCTTCTAATTAATGTCATGAGATATTAAAAATAACCCAATATAAGGGAGAGGGTGGGTATTGTGGTACATATTTTTTTCTATCTTTCACCCACTAACAAGTAAACAATTAATCCAAAAGGGTCAATTAGTTTCATATATATAATAAAAGAAAGAAGATATTATCTACTTTGTGACTCTTTATTATTAGTTTTGGGTTAATTAAGTAAGAAGATAGCAGGGCCCGGACCACTCTCAAACTATGGGTCTATTCATGGGTTTGAATGATTGCTTATCAGTGTAATCAAATAAATAAATACATCTCTTTCTATTTTGGATCATATTTTCTTTTCTTTTGAAGGGTTAATTTTGCATAGATGACCAAGAATTAGATAGGTTTTGACAACTTGAAAGTTAAACAAAGATGTTTTTGTCTTTTAACAAAATAATAATAAGTTGTGTATGACAACCTGAAAAACATACTTTGATTTTTAGTTGTATAGTTCATGTTACAAAATGGACTACAAGTTTCTAAACCTTTATAAATTGAGATAACAAATCTCTAAACCCAAAATAAGTGATAATAACTTTAAAAAGGAAAAATTCTTGCAAGTTAAGTTACTTATATTTTCAATTTAAAAAATAAAAGTAGGAAGATAGAGGCTATAATATGACAGGTCATATTTTGATTGGAGGAGCAAAACCCAGAGGCACAGCTTTGACTTTCTCCCATTGTCGTCGCTTGCTTCTCTTTCCTTCCCTTCTCTTCCATTCTCTGTTTTTAATTTATGAGCACCAACTACTCTCTTCTCTCACAATATTAACATGGCTGTGTTCTTTTCAGTCTCTCCCAGCCACTTGATGCCCAATCACTCTCTGAATTGGACACTCTTTTAATTCTTCACCTTCCTTCTCTCTCTCTCTGTCTCTCTCTCTCTCATGCACTGCCAAAATTTAATTCTCTGTTTGATCATAATAACTGACTCAACATACCATTTTCTGCTCTGAAGGTTTGGCTTTTCAGTCACCTGGTAATCATTTTTTTCAGTTCTCTGCTAAGTTCTTTCATCACACTTTTTGCTTCTTTGGTCTGTTTGGTTGCTGGGAAATCAGAAGGAAAGTGAAGGGGTTTTAGGATTGTGCTCTTTTCCTTCAAAACCCAACTGGGTATGATACAGTTCTGTGGGTTTCTTCAGTTGAAATGATTTGCTTAGCTTATACATATTCGTGTGAAGGAGACCAAGGGCCTAGAGGTGTAAAGTTTTCATTTTTCTGGCTCTATCAGTTTCTCAGCAGCCAAACAGAAGGTTTGGGTTTATTCAAGTCGAGTTATTCTCAATGGGTTTCTTTGTTTTTCTATTTTGTATATTTCCCCCCTTTTCTATTTAGTTTTTGGGGTTTCATTCTTCTGTTTGGTTGCTGAGAAATGGAGAACATGAAAAGGACATAAATATATGGGTCTTGTGCCTGGTTTTCTGTTAATTTCTTGATGATTACGAGCCGTGGAGAGAATTATTTTTTCTGTCTACTAACAATGCATGATTGTAAATTTACATAACGGTTCAATAATTTGAAAGTTTCCCAATTCCAGTTGTACATCTGCTGCCAATTCAACTAAATTGACAAGAATATATTAGTTTGGAATTTGTCTTATTTTGTTCATGTTTGATGTATTCAGGTAAAGAAGGTAGTTTGGATCAATAAGGCATAAATATGTCATATAGAAGAGGGTCTGATGAGCAGGTGGCGCCTCAGCCGAGGCGCATTCTGCGGACTCAGACTGCTGGAAATTTAGGAGAGGCGATGCTCGATAGTGAAGTGGTGCCTTCTTCACTGGTTGAGATAGCTCCAATTCTTCGTGTTGCTAATGAAGTTGAGAGCAGCAACCCTAGAGTTGCTTATCTATGTAAGTTGCTTTAACCTTGAAATTTCAACCTATTGCTTTTGTTTGAGGTGAAAACAATGAGCTATATATCTTTTGGTGCTGTTTTTCTCAAACTGATGAACATGCTTCATTATTATTAGTTCTTAGAGTTTTCTTTTCCCGGCTTGGGAATCAACTCTCTTTTTCTTTGATATAAAATATAAATCGTTTTATTGCGGATAAAAAAAATTCAGTGCCAAATTGAACAACTAGCAGTATGGAGGATAAGCAAAACTATAATTATGAATATCATGGTTTGATGTGAACAACGTTACAGTCTTGCCAAATAATAATCAAGTAGTTGAAACAAATGGATTGTATATTCTATGAAGTCCTTTGTTCCAACAAACAGATTGAGTTTTAAAATGTTGTCAGTAATCAAAATGCTTTTGTTATTTGCTTGGTCATCGATTATGTCATGTGTCTCTGAGTTAATGAAAAGGACAGTTCACCTACTCTAAGTGTGTTGATGGCACCAGGCAGGTTTTATGCCTTTGAAAAAGCTCATAGATTGGATCCCACCTCTAGTGGCCGTGGAGTTCGCCAATTTAAAACTGCTCTTCTTCAACGTCTAGAAAAGGTAAGCTGACTTCATTTGCTTCTCTCATCTATTCGGAGCTAAGTTGCATTATAATCACTTTCACAATCATCATTCATATCTCCCCGGTTGTGTGTGTATATGTATAGTGGTGAACATAATGCAATTAAATGGGAATTACTTTGTTTGATGTTACACAGGAAAATGAAACAACCTTGCAAGGAAAAGCAAAAAGTGATGCTCGTGAAATGCAGAGTTTTTACCGACATTACTACAAAAAGTATATCGAGGCTTTGCAGAATGCTGCTGATAAGGCTGATCGGTCAGTAGCTCTCGTTATCTCAGTTTTTTATTTGGTTTTGGCTTCGTTTTTATGGGTTTTGTTTTTCCCTATTGTTTTTTCTTGGGGATGCAATCAATAAAATTTGTCTTATTTTTGATAAAAAAAAGGCTGATCTGTTAGTCATATGAGAGAAACAGCACTTAGCTTTAGTGTTTACTTGGCTGCCGCTTTCCTAGCATTATCCAGTTCTTGATATCAAGCTTGTGTTTCTAACTCAGAGCTCAACTTACAAAAGCGTATCAAACGGCTGCTGTATTGTTTGAGGTTCTCAGGGCAGTTAATCGGACAGAAGCTGTGGAAGTAGCTGATGAGGTACACCTATAGATTCTTACACTAAACATCTACCATGATATTAACTGTTTAATGGAATGTTCCTTTGTTTTGTGCATATGTAGATTTTGGAGGCTCATAATAAGGTTGAAGAGAAGACAAAAATATATGTGCCTTACAACATTCTCCCTCTTGATCCTGACAGTCAGAATCAGGCTATTATGAAATGTCCCGAGGTTCATTCTGTGTTTTTTACCAGGCCATATTATTTTGAAATTGTGCTGTTGAGTTAACTTAATAACTAGCATTGATCTACATACAGATTCAAGCCGCTGTTTCAGCGCTTCGTAATACCCGGGGCTTGCCGTGGCCAAAGGATCATAACAAGAAACCCGATGAAGATATTCTAGACTGGATTCAGGCCATGTTTGGCTTTCAGGTGAATAATGAACTTGCTTGCTGTCATATACTTGTTTTTTTCGTGGTTTATCATGCTGTGTTTCTTACTATTGCGCAGAAGGATAATGTTGCAAATCAAAGGGAGCACTTGATTTTGCTACTGGCCAATGCACACATACGACAGTTTCCAAAGCTTGATCAGCAACCCAAGGTATTGTTCTCCTCATATTTTCTATGCAACCAGTGTTTCTATATTGGTAATGCTAATAATATTTTCTTGTTTAGTTGGATGATCGTGCATTGACGGATGTGATGAAGAAATTGTTCAAAAACTACAAAAGGTGGTGCAAGTATTTGGGTCGCAAAAGTAGCCTTTGGTGAGGCCTCTCATTAATGAATACAGTGGTTTGGTTTAATTTGTGTTTCTTGTGTTACTTATCTCTTGAGTTAATTCATGATAATGGTTGGTGGCTTTCTTTCTTTTAACTGTTTCCGGTTGGCAGGTTGCCAACCATTCAACAAGAAGTGCAGCAGCGAAAAATACTTTACATGGGCTTATATCTACTTATTTGGGGGGAAGCTGCAAACTTAAGATTCATGCCCGAATGCCTTTGCTATATTTATCATCACGTATGTATCAGAACAAAAATGTTCTAAAAAATGGTTTCACTTTGTTTGAGATACTAACTGTGAAATGTTATGTATTAATGATTTTATAAACCATTTAACAAGCGTATATTGACGGGCGGATTAAAATTTGATGAAAGGTGGAAGTTACTGTCAAACATCCCATATGATTTCAAGCTCCGCATTGTTCTTTCATATTTATATTGAGCAAAACAATTTTTTTCTGATAATAACCTAAGGTTTCTGGGATCTTTAGTACTTAGTTTGTATTTAAAATTGCATAGATGGCATTTGAATTGTACGGGATGCTTGCTGGGAGTGTGAGTCCTATGACTGGTGAGCACATAAAGCCAGTCTATGGAGGTGAAGAGGAGGCTTTCTTAAGGAAAGTAGTCACTCCTATATACAATACAATAGCACAGGTTTTGCTTCTGCTCGTTGCCTTTTGCACTTTTCAGATGTAATAGCTGTCCATCTTTTTTTGTTGTTGACCGTTTTTCTTCCATTCCTTTCTTTATGGTTTTCATTTAAAGGAAGCTAAAAGGAGCAAAGGAGGAAAATCAAAGCACTCACAGTGGAGAAATTATGATGATTTAAATGAATACTTCTGGTAGAATGGTTTTGTTAACTTATAATCCTTTTCTTGAAAACAGAATGATGAGATATAAATACATATGCTGTCAAATTGTAGGTCAGCTGGTTGTTTTCGGCTTGGTTGGCCTATGCGTGCTGATGGTGATTTCTTTTGCCAGCCACCTGATCAGTCCCCCCATGACAAAGACGAGGTACGTTAAATTTGAGTATACATGCATATGCTTAATATACATTACATTCGTTTATACTCTGGTTGATGATTCAGGCAAAGAAACTGGCTAAGGGGAACCGATGGATGGGGAAAATTAATTTTGTTGAAATACGCTCATTTTCACATATTTTTAGAAGTTTCTACAGAATGTGGAGCTTTTATATCTTGTCTCTGCAGGTAACCAACCGTCTTCAGATACTGCTTCATGTCCTTGTATCTTATTTTTGTGCAAAAAGCTTATGAAATGTGTTTATGCATATTGTTTAGGCAATGATCATTATTGCTTGGAATGGATCGGGTAAGTTAAGTTCCATATTTGAAGGGGATGTTTTCAAGAAAGTGATGAGCATCTTCATAACTGCTGCACTATTGAAGCTCACACAAGGTAGTTAATGAGCCTATTTGCACAAACTGTTACTACATTTCATTGTGCAATTGACTGATTATTTCACTTTTGCAGCTCTTCTCAATATAATCTTAACCTGGAAAGCACGGAATAGCATGTCATATTATGCCCAGATAAGATACATTTTGAAAGCCGTTTCAGCTGCTGCATGGGTTATAATTTTACCGGTAACGTATGCTTATAGTTGGAAAAATCCATCTGGATTTGCACAAACCATCAGGGGTTGGTTCGGCAATGGTGATAGTTCACCTTCTTTGTTCGTTTTGGCCATCCTCATTTACCTATCTCCGAACATGCTCTCTGCATCTTTGTTTGTCTTCCCATTCATACGCCGCTATCTTGAAAGGTCCGACTACAGGATTGTGAGGCTCATGATGTGGTGGTCTCAGGTATCTATTTGCTGACCATTCTACTTTATAGTTATAAACCAATAACTCATTATTCCATGATAATTTGCAGCCTCGACTCTATGTTGGACGGGGTATGCACGAGAGCACCTACTCACTTTTCAAGTAAGGCTAGAAACTTGACTTCTCAGATGGTGTGAATTCACCCCTATACTCACCCCTCTAACTCGTAAATTAATTGCTTCTATTTATTAGGTACACGATGTTCTGGGTTCTACTAATTATATCAAAGCTAGCATTCAGTTACTATGTAGAGGTATTTCACTTATCCACCCTCTGAAGTTGTGATCCCAAGTCACTAGTTTCATTAAACAGTAGGATGATATCACTGTTATTGTTAACACATAATTGCAGTTAGATGCTACAATGCTAGGTTCTCTGGGTAATATACTTTTATTGGTAAGTTGGTAACTAAAAAAGTTCTTTGCAGATTAAGCCTCTTGTGGCTCCAACAAAAGCTATTATGGAGGTGAAGATAAGAACTTATAAATGGCATGAGTTCTTCCCAAGAGGTAATCAAATGAATGAGCTTTTTGTTTTCTTTCTCACATTGTGGAATTAGTTTGACGTGTTGTGATTTCCTCGTTGCAGCCAATAACAACATTGGTGTTGTGGTCACTCTTTGGGCTCCCATCATTCTAGTATGTTCATGTTTCCACTAAAGACACATCTGACATGTAGTTTTCACTGTCCTTTAAGCTTGTAATGAAAAATTCTTGCAGGTCTATTTTATGGATACCCAAATATGGTATGCTATATTTTCTACAATATTTGGAGGTCTATATGGTGCATTTCGCCGTCTTGGAGAGGTTGGTTGGTGCACCTTCAGTTTCTGTCTATGTATTTCTCCAAGCAGAGTGATATGTTAATGAATTCTCAACATTTCCATGTTAAATGTATCCACTATAATGTGGCATCTTGTAGGAGTTTTTATGTTCTTGAAACACTTAGCTTGCTGTTTCTGTTTCAGATTAGAACTTTGGGAATGTTGAGGTCTCGGTTTCAATCACTGCCAGCTGCTTTTAATGAATGCTTGATTCCAGATGAAAAGAAAGAGAAGACAAAGAAGGGCCTTATGGCCACTTTGTCTCGGAACTATGCTGAGGTCTCGTTATTCCTCTAATGTCAGTAACATTTTATCCATATCATATTATTGACATGACTATTTATGTCAGATCCCATCTAGCAATGAAAAGGCTGCAGCCAAATTCGCTCAACTGTGGAACAAAATAATAACTAGTTTCAGAGAAGAGGATCTGATAAACAACAGGTAGAGTAGAGTGATGATGCTAAGTTATGTTTTATCAAATGATTTCCTTGTTAGCAACATTTCATAGTTTGTTACATTTGCAGAGAAATGGATCTGCTGCTTGTCCCGTATTGGGCTGACCGTGAACTGGGCCTAATTCAGTGGCCTCCTTTTCTTCTCGCCAGCAAGGTCCGTTTATTTCCACATTGTTTTCGATATCTGTCAATCTCAAGATTTATTGATGATTACTTGTTGTTCATAATACAATGAGAGCATCCCTTTATATAGGGAATACACATTACAAATAAGAAATTATCTACTAATCCAAATTAGGAAACCTTAGTAATCCTGATTGACACCCCACCTCAAATTGATGTGGGTCGACCAACATCAATTTGACTATAAAAAAAACTGACACGGTAGCAGCACTTGACGGCTATGTCGGTGGAGTGTCGTTGATTTGGTGTTTGAACTCGAAACTCGGAGAAGTTGGAGACTTCGGAAACTTATAACTCGAAGACGGATATAGGAGCCTGGAGACTTTGAGGATTTATACCCATACCTCAGAGACGGAGACAGAGATGGAGTGCGCTACGGCTTCAGCATATCCTCTCACATTCTTGAGTAAGAAGGATTTAAGATCGTAAAAAAAAACAAAAACAAAAAACAAAGATCCTAACATTTCGAGAAAACACCCAAATCATGTCAACAAACCAGGAAATTGGCCGAAAAATTCATGGTAGCAAACGGAATAGTGAAGCAAATCAGAGAACATTGCGAGGAACCAGGGAGGGAGATACTAGGAAAAAAATTTCTGATGAACAGTGCGCATAAACAGTGTGCATGAGCAGTGCCGCGTGAATAGTATCCGATGAACAATATCCGGAATTTTATTTTTAGAGAGAAAAAAAAAACTGGAAGGAAAGTTTGAATATAGGATGAAATCGGAATTTCTAATGCCTCGCCCACCCGTTAAAACATAAGTAACGAGTGGGCAAAGCAAAACTCACACGGAAATTGACCCAAGAATCGAAATGTTAGAGAGGCTCTAATATCATGTCAATCTCAAGATTTATTGATGATTACTTGTTGTTCATAATACAATGAGGGGATCCCTTTATATAGGGAATACATATTACAAATAAGAAATTATCTACTAATCCAAATTAGAAAACCTTAGTAACCCTAATTGACAATATCATATTAACCGTCTAATCCACTGACCTACACTTTTGCAGATTCCTATAGCATTGGATATGGCTAAAGACAGCAACGGAAGATACCATGAGCTCAAAAAGAGATTGAGCTCAGACAACTATATGCATTGTGCAGTTCGCGAGTGTTATGCATCATTTAAGATTATCATCAACACTTTGGTTCGAGGACAACGTGAAAAAGAGTAAGTTTGATACAGTCAATGAAAAGGAGTAGTCTGTTGGAGTTTAATCACCTGATGGTGTCAATTCTGTACGTCAGGGCTATTAACGAGATTTTCTCCAAAGTTGATGAGCATATAGATAAGGACACACTGATAAGTGAACTGAACATGAGTGCACTCCCAAGCCTCTACGATCAATTTGTTAAGCTTATCGAGCATTTGGTAAGGGTTATTGGACTGAACAACCTTCATATCCTTATGTTGCGCCACAACAAGTGCAAATTGAATCAGTGTTAACGGTTACTGCAGTTAACAAACAAAAAGGAGGACAAGGATCAAGTTGTGATAGTGCTGCTCAACATGCTGGAGGTTGTTACCAGAGACATTATGGAGGATGAGCTTCCTAGGTATATAAACATTTCAATATAGTATTGTCTTTGTAATCATATCAACATCTTGATGATGCCACTGTTTTTCTGGTGCAGCTTGCCAGATTCAAGCCATGGCTTGTCCTACGAGGGTATGACACCCCTCGATCAACAATATCAGTATTTTGGCGCCCTTCACTTTCCAGTTGCCCCGGAATCAGAAGAAAAATGGAAAGAAAAAGTGAGTCCTAATATACTGAGATTGGTGTTTTTTATCAGCTTATTTGAGATTGGTGTTTTGAGAAATAAATGTGGGAATTTGTATAGATCAGGAGACTCCATCTATTGCTTACCGTGAA
Organism: Geranium brycei; assembly: GCA_036897365.1. NCBI lineage: Eukaryota > Viridiplantae > Streptophyta > Magnoliopsida > Geraniales > Geraniaceae > Geranium > Geranium brycei. The sequence continues at coordinate 840 of JAYMTP010003268.1, read as the reverse complement.
GGAGTCAGCTATGGATGTCCCGTCAAACTTGGAAGCTAGGAGGAGAATATCTTTCTTTTCCAATTCATTGTTCATGGACATGCCCGCTGCTCCCAAAGTCAGAAATATGCTCTCTTTCTCGTAAGTTCTCTTTCATTTTTACATGTCAGCCCCTTCTCGTAGTTGTGTTCATATGACATGTCTGTAAATGTTTCTGCAGTGTCCTTACTCCATACTTCAACGAGGATGTTCTTTTCTCCATAGAAGGTTTGGAAAAGCAGAACGAAGATGGAATTTCTATCCTTTTTTACTTGCAAAAAATCTTTCCAGGTATGTTTACAAATTTATTTGTTAATTTCTTGATTGTCCTTGTGAGCTGATCCACAATTATTTGTGCTGCAGATGAATGGACAAATTTTCTTGAACGTGTGGATTGTAAAACTGAAGAAGATATCAGAGCAACTGAAGAACTTGAAGAAAAGCTTCGCCTGTGGGCATCATATAGAGGCCAAACATTGACCAAAACAGGTACATCCATTTTCTTTCATGAGTTTGAATTGAAACTTGATGCACTTTTCTGTCTCACTTCATTTACTCTTGATCAAAAGTACGAGGAATGATGTACTACCGAAAAGCCCTTGAACTTCAGGCCTTCCTCGATATGGCAAAGGATGAAGGTACTTAAGAGAAAGCATGTAACTACTTACAACATTCCTTTGCTTGTGTATATAAATATATATATATAGGGGCGCATTCAAGTGAGAACCAAGGGTTGTGTGGGAACCCGTGAGAACCACCCAAATGTAACGAGGGGGACGTGTATTTTTCTATAACCTAGAGGGGAAAGTGTTACCCGTCGAG
>JAYMTP010003267.1:0-17427 GCA_036897365.1 Geranium brycei | reverse complement strand
ATATTATTTTTTTGGAAAATATATTAAAAATAAAAAACGTTGTTAAAAGTGGTTTTTTATTTTTAATATTTTTTTGAAAAAATCCATTTTTTTTTAAATCAGTATTTTATTATTCATGTGATAAAAAATATTTTTTTTTAAAAAATTCAAAAGATATATATTTTTGAATTTTTTAATATAGGGGTATTATGGACACTTTATATCAAACTTAACTCTGTGATGGACGGTGCAACTAAATGAAACCATACAGTAGTGACATGCAATAGAAAAAAATAATGGGTAGTGACATGTAAAAGGTGTATAGTGAAGGATAGTGATCAGAAATTTCTCCTAATAAATATACCTGAAACCACGTTTAAATCAACCCAAAATTTGTATGCAAGATATATAGAAAACCATATAAATGTATTTCAATATCTAAAGAAAATTTAAAAAATAAAACTGAGTAGTCATATAAAATAAAACTTAATGGATGTATATAAAACTTTGATCATAAAATGAGTCTTTTGTAGTTACCACCTGTATTAAACTGATATTTTGGGGTTTACAAATTGGATGGTTGGTGTTGAGAGAGATAAAGCTATCTGTGTACGTGTAAAGAAGAGCAATATGAGACTAGAAATGTCCTGGCAGGTGCAGGTGCAGGTGCTAGGTGTACCCTTGCCATCGCAGAATGTTGTTCATCAACGCACGTCCTCTGTTCCTCGGTGTGATGCGTCGAGAATTTCAATTTCAATTGAGCAAGTTCCCCCAAATGCCCGTCGCCTGAAGATGGACAAGAACTGGCACGGAGGGTTCAGTCTGGGCCTCGACCTGGGACAGTCCCGCACCGGCCTTGCCCTCAGCAAGGGCTTCTCCGTCCGCCCGCTTTCGGTACTGGAATTGAGAGGAGAGAAGCTCGACAAGCGTGTGATGGAGATTGCAGAGAGGGAAGAGGCTGATGAATTCATAATAGGGCTTCCCAAGTCAGGCGACGGCAATGAAACCCCTCAGTCCAATAAAGTCCGCAGTGTCGCCGGCCGCCTCGCTGTTCGTGCTGCTCAAAGGTATCATCATTTCAATTCAATTCATTTTCTAAACCTAATTCATATGTAAACTTAAACTGCTTGCAGGGGCTGGAGAGTGTACCTCATGGATGAACATGGCACTTCTCAGAATGCCCTTCACCGTATGATTGATATGTATGTAATTTCTTTTACTTTAACATGCTAACCAAAATTCACGGCATTTCATTTTAGTTATGATTAATTTCCAATGGAATATGCTTAGTGTTATGTCTCAGAAATCCCAGTAAATACTGTATTTGTACAACATTTTCTATTCCCGACTTTTGGTAGAGGGAATTGCTAGGTCCATGTGAGTTCAAAATTCCCATATCGGAATAGTACTGAGTATAATGAGGGTTTATGCACACATTGGACCCTAAACCCAATAGCCTAGTGTTTTGGGTCAAATGTGAGCTCTAATGTGTACGTGGGCTTTCCTTGGGCGCTCCTCCTAGATAAGGCCCGGATCTCCCCAACAGGAATGATATGAGGTCTAATCAACGTCCTTACATTTCAGGGGCCTGAAGAAATCTGCTAGGCAAACCCAAATTGATGCCTATTCTGCCGTGGTAACCGCCTTATAATGTTTTGTTTCCATTTCTATGTTTTTGATATGCAAGAAGCACCTTTGGGAAATTCCTTCCTCGTGTAACTTTAGCGATAATCGTCTTCTCTTGGTTGCAGATGATACTAGAGCGATACTTTTCAATGTCGGGCGACGGAACTGAACTTGTACTGCCCAAGTGTTTGGAACTACAGGAAAAAATTCTGAGAGGTCCTCCTGAAGATAGTGATTTTTTCGATCCAGAGTTTGATGAATGACTGTTCACTTATATGGGTAACTTTATCATCTAGAATTCTTATAGTTTTTGGCTTGTAGTAGATACAGTAAACCAACAGAAACAAACTTGAACTCTTTTTGTTGCTAACTCAATAAGCTCTAGAAATCTACAGAAAAATCTATATGGTTTTTTGAAGGCCCTGTTTATGCCTTGTGGGATTATTGATAGTTTGGTAAAGCTTGAAAAGATGGTTCTGTTCCCTGGTACTTCATTAGTTGAATTCTTGGTATGGTGAAATTCAAGTTTCATACTTTTGTTGCTCAGTTTTGATCTAGAGGGCAAAGATTCGGATGAGTGATTGTTTGGAGAAGAATCGTGTCCATGGATTGCTCGTGGGGGAAATCACACAGCTACACAAGGCAGATTCGAACTTGATACCAGTCAAAGATAATTATCTTAACCAGAGAAGGGCAGGAGGAAAATTCAGAGAATGGGATTGATCCAGAACTTGGTATTGGGGTTTAGATGGCTTTGATGAATTTGACGGACATGTTCCATTTTGTTGTATGACAATAGGTTTTGCAGTTTGACGACCATTGTACAAGTTTGTTCTTGTTTGGATAGCATATTTATCATTTTTGTGTAGTTGGTGGTGATTGAATGACTTCAGAGTTTAATGCTTGTTGTTTGTAATGTAATTGGAGTAAGTGATTTAACTCAATTTTGAAATTGTTATCATCAACTAGTGGGGGCACCGCCCGTTGCGCGCTCAAACCCAGCCAAATTCATTTAATATAGTCAACATTTTCACACAAAAATTTCGCCTTTCTAATCCAAAATATTTATAATCAGAAAATGAAAAATGGGAAAAGCTGTAATGTTATTTTACTTTTATTAGAAATAAAAATATTCTTCCTTGTTCATCCCTATCACACTCTCTTGTAGGAGTGAGCACTGGACACTGAGCAACCCGGCCCAACCCGTTACCCCAGACCAACCCGGCCCAACCCGCTCTCTTAGAGACCTACTCCGGAGTGACCCAGGCCGGGAACGGGCCCAGAAATCAACCTACGGACTGGGTGGCGGACTGGATTTGTATTGTCCGAACCAACCCGCTACATACCTAACTTAATAATATATGATTTTATCAAGCCCATCCTCACACTCAGCAGCTCAGCCCACTGGCCTCCACTCAACTCAAGTCCAAATGACAAATACTTTCTCTCTCTCACATATATCGGTGGCCTTATCCCAACTACACAAATCTACTCCCTCTCAGACCTTATCCCCCACCTCACATAATCAATCACCACCACATATCAAACCTTATCCTTCACCACACATCAAACCTAATCCTTCACCACACATCAAACCTAATCTCTCACTCTCTATCTCTATTCTCAGCCCAGCCTAAACCTCTCTCTCTCTCAAACCATAATCCTTCACGTCTCAACCTGGAGGATTGAGCAGCCGAAAATCTTCGACGAGGACCCGCCGAGCAGCTCGGCCGGGGTGGCCATCGGCAACTATGTGCCCGACTTCTCTCAAATCGCCAAGACCGTCTCGTCTGATCGTTGGTTCTTCGTTGATTTGCAATGAAATTATAGTAGAGTCACTGCATTTTTGTGAAATTGTAGCTGGAGTGATTCGATTCAGTTGCAATTGAATTATTTTGCAATTTGTTTGTTTGTACAGTTTGTTAATTTTGGGCAAAAAACTGAATGAAGCCATTGTCATTTGAATGTTCTGGACGGGTTGGGTTAACCCGAAACTGGGCTGGGCTCAACCCGCTCAGTTGTCCAGCGGGCAATAGTCTTTATGGGCCGGGAATGGGCTTAAAAATAATCAACCCGCTTAGTCTGGGTTGGGCCTATAAATCAGGCATGGACTGTCTAACCCGGCCTATGCTCACCCATACTCTCTTGTGTTCAAAGTCTTTAGAGCTTTGTGAAAAATGCGGTTCGTCTTCGCATGATGCTCATGTATCTCGAGCCTTGCCTCATAGAACTGGAATGAGGATGAGGAAGTTTAGAGGAGTCATTTATCCATTCACGTTTTATATTCAATTATCATACTTGATTACAATTGACATTGAACAATATATATGAACAGAGTACAAACATGAGCTTGCTTAAGAATCTAAAAATGTCATATAACTACAAATAAATGAAATAATAGTACATGAATAGCAAGCATGATAGCTAAAGAACTTTGAATGTGGTTGATGACGACGGCATATATAATTTCATTCGTGACATTGCCTAAACATTACCTCTTCAAATTGATGTGTTGTGAAGATATTCTACGCCTTGCATCTTGAGGTAGAATTACCATATATATAGTGTAAGTTTTCAACCGTCACTCAATATTAATTGTGGTAATTATATTTACGTTACAAATGATCATGAGTTAATTACGCCATCTCTTGAAATCACAATATTGAATTTAAGTTGGGATTTATCAAAAGGTTTTATTCAATTTTGATGACTTCTGATGGTTTTAATAAAAAAGTTTTATTCAGTTTGATGAATCTTAATTTGAATGACTGACAACGTACAGAGTGCTTTACACCGAGACGATGCCCGCACCACTACAGCGGGGCACCCTTAGGGTTCGCGCTTAGCGTGATTGTAGTATTTGGCAACAAGTAAACCGACTAATGTCCGGGTCGAATTCCACGGGAATAGAATGGGGTTAACTCAAATAGGTCGTGCTTGAAATGAAATGACACGTTTTGGTTTTAAGTGGTGTGTGTGATAAAGTGACAAGGACAATTGATTTGACTCGAATTAGATGAACAATGTAACATGCAACGGTGGATACGAAATCATATATGCTCAAGTGAAAAGATAAACCACGGGTGTTGGATTCACAAATGACAATACGATTGGTTTCATGACTTTAGAATTTATATTACTTTGTTTGCCCTGAATCAAGACTCACCACATTCGTCTTTCGATATTGAATGCAATTCAATCTAGTCTTGTTGACTCATCCTTCGATTATTGTCAACGAGTCAAGAAGGCATCAAAACCGGCTATCACAGAGCTAGGGACACGGAGCCCGGATTATCTCCGAACGCAGAATCCCTAAGAATTTTTCAAGCCCTAGATTAATCTCATCTTTATAGTAATCAACCTAAACCAACATGTATCTAAGTGATCAATTTAGATATGCAATATTTAACAACAAATTCTAAATAAAGCATATAATATAAATTCAAAGTCAATCCATAAATCTTGGCCCAATATCTAATTAACATATAACTAAGTAGAAGAGTAAGAACCCTAAACCCAATCTTGAAATAGTATTCAACTTGAGGTGATGGATGGTGAGAATGGTGTGTGTATGCTCCTTCTCCAACTTGCTTGCTCCAAAACCTTCAAGAATGGTGGTCTTCAAGCTCTCCAAGATTCTCCAATAGAACAGTGCTGGAAAAGAGGGTGGCTGCTGATGAGATGAAAAGACTTGTCCCTAATCCCTAGGTCTTCACTTCTTTATAGGAGTTGGAAATGGCCTGTCACGATCATGCCACTCTGGCGTCACGATCGTGACTCTGAGGTCGGGCTCGCTCCGTAGTTGGTCAACGCCACGGTCTTCTACTCTTTGTGTCACGATCGTTGCCTTCCGGAATGTGGTCAGGATCGTGACCATGTATGTAACGATCGTGACACTCTCTGCTCCACGACCGTTACTCCTTCGTACCGCTCATCGTGTCAAGCCACGGGTCATCATTCAATATCTTGATTTAATTTGTCACGATCGCGACACTCCTTGTCACGATCTTAACACTGACTTGAGTTTGAATTTCTTGTTGCTTCTTCTGCAAGCTTCGAGCTTCTGACTCCAAAATGCTGGTTTTGTCTTCACTATCTGTCAAATACTCCTAAACACCTAGGGCGTAAAAAGAGAAAAAATTGGCTCTTATAAGCCGATACGAGGGAGATAAGTGTGATAATGTGAGGTTTAGCGGGATCAAATGGATACCAATTGACCCCAAATCAATGACTTTTCGTGGTCTTATTCAATATTGATTTGATGAATTCATTAAGTAATTGTGACTATTTGGGATCTAGAATGTAACTCATGCACTTTGAGCTGAGGAATTTTGTGGAAGCAGATGGCAAGTAATAGCAAGCTATGGGGAGTGTCACATAGGCACCCAATTTAATTTTTGTCACATTCAAGATAAAATTAAAATAAATAAGAAAAATTGAGTAAAAAAATTAAAGTCAAATGTATTAAACATTATAGAGATTTTTTTACTAATAATGATAACTTATAAAATGCTACTTTTAACATTTAATACATAGACCGTAATTGAGAACTGTATTAGAATTTGCTGATCAAAAACAAAAAGATAACCTGTATCAGAAGACTTTTTTCCTTCAAAAATAAATAAATGTATTAGAAGGTTTTTGGTTACTAAATATTGATGCCAAATTTATTTTAGATATGCGAAATTTATTAAGTATTTTTTAGATTGTTTTTGTTAAAATGGGAACTTATAAAATGGTGGTAGTAATAGTTAATACTTAAGGAACATTTCTTTATTATATGGAGGTTGGTTGGATCTGCGAAGGAGAAATATATATGTGCGATTAATGTATTTTATTTGAATTTTCATTTCAATATTGTATGCTTTAAGTGCTATCAAAGAATATATGTAACCGCCTGTCCTCATTATACTCCTCAATATCGAAATTTGCTGAAATTTTTTAATAAAAAAACACTCCTCCATGACATCGCTACAAATGTCTATTTCCATGTATTTTCAACTTTGACCATTTCTAAATTTTCCTTCTTTTTGCTTAATTTTCTTTATTTGTTTTTATTCCAACGTTATGTTAATTTATGGTTAACTGCTCTGTGCTCTTAAGGTGTGCATGTCTATTCTAATCCAAATTTCCTCTTTATACTTATGTTCTTCCATAATTTAGGTTTCAGCAAATATAATGATATGCTGAAATCGATGTTTTTTATAGGCTGAAATGTAAAGGTGCGATTTCAACTTTTATTCAAAGGTATTAAAGTCATGATAAAGTTTATACTTCTTGCACAAACTCACGGTTGATTAATTTTTTTTCATAATAAAATCACGGTCAACTTTATTTCCATAGCACATGGTTAGAACTCTTTTAGTTTTTTTTATTAGTTATGAAATGATAAATATCCCTCCAAAATTTTCAAAATTTTAAAATATGTCATTTGCTCTACACTCTTTTTCTCAAATCTATTTTTCTGACCAATTACTCGCTAGAGCCAAAAAAGATGTGAAAATGAGTGATAGTAGAGAGTTTTAATCTGTAATTTCCCCTAATTGTAAATAAGCTGAAGAAAATATAAAAGTGCATATTTTTTTCGATAAGATCATAACGGTTTCTAAATTATTAAAATGTTTTGGATTAGTCTCTAAATTATGCCAGAGTTGATCAAAAAACTTAAAGTGGCGTTACTGCTCATGGAGGGTTAATTGGCTTCCCCTTGTTGCCAAATGAGTGTTGAATAGCCCCATGGAATGGACTGTCTCTCACACTAGCTGCAACTGCAATACAACAAAAGAGATTAAGGACATGAAGTAGTGATATGTGTAGTACAAGCAGAGTTAGAGGCCAATTCCTTTTTTCCGGCGACCAATAATCGACACTGCCCTTTATGCTACGACATTACAGGAGGGATGATACCCAATTTTGATCAATTTTGACATATTTGCATAATCAAAATCAGTGTTGTAAAATTACTAGCGCTACTCAATCGGAGAAGGCTTTTTAGGGACTAATCGGAAATTAGTCAGAAATTAATTAGAAAATAAATTAAATCAAAAAATTAATCGAGAATTATAAAAAATTGATCGAGGGCTAGGCGGGGAATTAATCGGACAAGTTGAAGATTTTTACAACATTTATCAAAATGATCAATTTTCATTTACAGCTACCCCAATTTATACACTTGTAATAGCACATTACATAGTCATTGTCATAACCCTTTTGGTATTCCATTAACACACAATCAATCAACATTAGAAGCCTTCATTGCATTCAAAGTCTACTTTGTCCTGGAGGTTTTGAAGACAAATCATCACTGTTACACCCAATTTAATTTAATGCTAGAGGAAACTTCATAAGACTACACTTAAAATTATGTATTTCTCATTTAACTAATTAAAAATAAATTCTCATCAGGACCCCCTTCGATTTACAGTTTTCTCATTTTCCCCCTTTCCGTTAGGTTTCATCCATTATGTTAATATTTGAGGTTAAAAAGTCTAAAATACCTTTGCTTGTGTTTTAAATTTCCAAGTGATGTCATTACTAATTAATTTTATATAATTATTGACAAATAAGAGATTACATGCAAATTGTAAAGCGAGAAATTTATTGTATTCTGTCTTGATTGTACATTCAGCCAAAGAGGCTATTCTACAAGTAGCCTAGTGCAAATACATGGAAAGAAATAAAGATAACTAATTTTTCTATATACAATCTCCACAATCTTCTATATACGAAAACACATAAATGGCAAGGAATCAAATTGATTTATTATGAATCAATTTGATTCATTGTGAGATATCACAAAATCAGGACGATTTCGTGAAATCCGCCAATACTCCCCCTCAAGTTGGAGCATCTAAATTGGTAATGCCCAACTTGCGAACTAGTTCCTGGAATCGATCTCGACCCAGTCCTTTCGTGAAGATATCTGTGAGTTGGTGCTTTCTGGATATTGGTCGAGGATAAAGAACATGTTCCTGGAGTTGCTGGCGGACGAAATGGCAGTCTATGTCGATGTGTTTGGTGCGCTCATGAAAAACTGGGTTGGAGGCAATGTGGATGGCTGCATGGTTGTCACAAAAGAGAGATATCATGTATAATTGAGGTACCTTTAGATCTTGGAGCATGTGTCGGAGCCATACTATCTCCCGGCTTGTGGCCGCCATTGCTCGATATTCTGTCTCTGCTGAAGAACAGTAGACGACTGTTTGTTTCTTAGACCGCCAACAGATCGGTGAGTGACCAAGGAAGATAATGTAGCCTGTAGTGGACTTGCGAGTGTCAGGACACCCAACCCAATCCACATCACAATACGCACGTAGAGAGAGGTGGTTTGTTGATGGTAGGAAAATTCCCTATCCAGGACTACCTTTGAGATACCGAAGGATGTGAAAGGCTGCATCCAAGTGAAGCTGTGTGGGTCGTGCATGAACTGGCTCAAGATTCCTACAACATAACTAATGTCAGGGCGAGTGATCGTGAGGCATAGCAGTCGCTCGACAAGTCGACGATACTGTCCACTATCCGAGCAAGGAGGACCGTCTTTGGCGGAGAGCCGATGCTGTTGTGGGAGGGGAAAGTGTGTTGGCTTGCAACCAGTGAGGCCGCTATCAGACAGGATGTCGAGTGCCAATTTGCGATGTGTTAGAGCAATGCCAGATGGTGAGCGACCAACTTCAAGGCCAATAAAGTATTTCAGCTTACCCAGATCCTTGATTTTAAGCTATCGGTCTAGATGCGCTTTCAGCTGCTGAATGGGGGCCTGATCTGTTCTTGTGACGATTACATCATCAACATAGATAAGCACTGCAACGAACGAGTCAGGGGCACGAAAGGTGAATAGGGAGTGATTTGCCACTAAAGCTTGATATCCGAGTGTCAAGATCGACTCGTAAATTTGTGACACCAATTCCGGGAGGCCTGTTTTAGTCCATAAAGGGACTTGTGCAGGCGACACACCCGACGCTCCCTCTCTCGAGAAATCCCTTGGGGATATTCATATAGACCTCCTCTTCCAAATCACCGTAGAGAAAGGCATTGTTTACGTCCATTTGACGGAGAGGCCAATTCTTGATTAACGCAACCGCCAGTAGGCATCAGACTGTCACCATTTTTGCCACTGGTGCAAATGTATCAGTGAAGTCTACTTCTTCAACCTGAGTGTATCCTTCAGCAACTAAGTGGGCCTTATAGCGCTCCACGCTTCCATCTGGTTGGTACTTGACTTTGTACACCCATTTCGAATCTATGGCTCGTTTGCGTGACGGTAAGGTTGTCAAGCTCCAAGTGCGGTTTGCTTCGAGTGCACCAATCTTCTGAGTCATTGCTACCCTTCAATGCTCATGTTTTACTGCCTGATGAAAAGTACGTGTCTCATCCATTTTTGAGATGGCCGCTAAAAAGGCAGAGTGAGTTGGTGAAAACTTCTCATAAGAGATATTGAGTCTGAGGGGGTGTACGGTCGAGTGCGCTGAAGGAGGGATAAAATGTGATGTGACTATAGATGGTGCGATAGAGGGCGGCAGTGTGTAATCATATCCTGTCAAGCGTTTAGAGATCGTGCGTACACGCTTTCCTGGTGCAGGTGTCTCGTTTACTGGTGCAAGTGTCTCATTTTCTACTGGTGCATGTGTCTCGTTTTCCTGGTTTGTAGCTTCAACGATGGGCTGGCTGGCATTCGATACTTCTGGTATATTGAATAGGTAGGCATCCTGGGTTGAGTCGGAAGTGGTCGTGACAGTAGTTTCAGTACTCGTGCAATTGTCGCCGAGGAAAATATTTTCCCAAAACTGCACGTCTCGGGAGATAACAGTTTCTCGAGATTCTATGCCAGAAATACGAAAGCCCTTTTTTCCCTTCGGATACCCTATGAAGATCCCCGGTCGAGATCATGGAGCAAATTTGCCTCTAGTATGCTGGTGCACATAACAGAGGCATCCAAAACTACGGAGGTGATCATAAGTAGGTTTTTTTTCCAAATAATACCTCGTATGGGGTTTTGTTCCTAATGACTTTGAGGGGTGTGCGGTTGATCGGGTAGGCAGCAGTTAGGGCGCAATCTCCCAAAAATTGAATTAGAAGCTTGGGTTGAAATCTTAAAGCTCGTGCTAACTCTATCTCCCAAAAATTGAATTAGAAGCTTGGGTTGAAATCTTAAAGCTCGTGCTAACTCTAGTAAGTGGCGATGCTTCCGTTCTACTACTCCATTTTGCTAGGGCGTCCCAACGCAACTTGTTTGGAATTCCATACCTGTGGTGCTGTAATGAGCTATCAATTCGTGGTGCTGAAATTCCCATCCCCCATTAGTTTGCAAGCATTTCACGTGTGTGTTAAATTGCCCTTGTACCCAATTAAAGAAGTGCAGAAGGTGTTGTCTAACCTCATGTTTATGCTTCATCAGGAAAATCCAAGTAGTTCCACTGTAGTCATCAACGATAGATAAGAAAAAGTGACAACCAGAGAGAGGGAAGATTTATGATAAGAACCTCAAATATCACACTGAATCAACTCAAAAGTACGTGTAGTTTTATTTTGTCGAATAGGAAATTTTAAACGAGGCTGCCTCGCCCTACAACATGCGTCGCAGACACCCAACCCAAGTTTATTAAACTGAAATGATAAATTTGAAATAAGGGGCAATCGGTCAACTGGAATGTGCCCAAAGCGTTGATGCCAAAGTTGTGTTTCATTTCCCCCGTGAGCCATTAAAGCTCATCCTGCCGTCGTTGCCTCCAAGTAATACGGTCCATCTCACATTCTACCCATACCAATCAGCGTCATCGCGAGCAAGTCCTGTATCACACAACAATCAGGGTAGAATATTAGTGCACAATTAAGATCCCGCGTGATCTTGCTGACCGACATTAGGTTGAAACAAAATTTTGGGACCACAAAAACTTTCTCAAGACGTAAATTTGAATCAAGTGTCACCTGTCCCATAGCCTCTACGGGAGCCCTTTCGCCGTTTGACATTTCGACTGGTGGTAAGTGAAACTGTGGCCATACTTTGGATAATAATTGTTGATCATGAGTAATATGATTAGATGCACCTGAGTCCATGATCCAAGTGTTAGAGATATTACCGGAGGATTCTGATTGTGATGCATTAACAGATGTACCCATAAATACCGCTCTTGTTCATGAGCATGTTTGACCAAAAAAGTCCATGAGGTGTGACTTTTGGGCTGCACTCAATTGGGTTGTAAATTTATTAAAGTTCATATCCAAGTTATTGTTGGGCCCATTATTGTATTTTTGCGGAATGGACTGTTGGCCATAAGTGCAAGGAGCCCAATTATTCCCATTTAATTTATGGGGCCCATATGTTGAGGGCCCAAATCCATCTTGGTAGGGATTAGGGTTGCCAAGTGCTCCTTCTGCAGCCATGTAGACGAGCTTGAGCGTCCACCTCCGCTCCTTCCTCGCCCGCCGCCGTTACCGAAGCGATGCCACGACGGGTACCCGTGCAAGGAGTAGCACTCCTCCACCGTGTGTCCATCCTTGCCGTAGTGGGAGCATCTCCGGTCGTGTTCCCAACCATTGCAGTCAGTCTTTCGTGCAGCTCTGGCGCGGTCTGTGTCACGGTGCGATGAATGACGACCGAGCTCAGGGTTGCTTGTCGCCAGGGTTGCCGAGTCTTGCTCCACTGATTTTGAGGTCGTAATCGACCTATGGTTATCATCTTAGGCTGCAAAATAGTAGACTCGTTGGAGGCCAGTCAACGGGTAGGTCCCAAGTACCTATGATTGGACGGTCGTGAATCCGTCATCGAGCCCCATCAAGAATTTGCATACTTGTTCTTTGTCGGGTCTGGCTCGGATCCGGTTGTTGAGTCCACATGTGCATCTGCCGCAAGTGCATACGGGTAGTGGGTCGAGTCCTTGAAGCTCCCACATGGACTTCAATTTGCTAAAGAACACCGAGACAGATCAGTATCCCTGTTGAAGCAGTGCAATCGAGCGTTTCAGTGCATATATGTGAGGTGTGGCGCCTTGTGTGTAGCGTTGTTCCAAGTCAGCCCATATTTGATGAGATGTGGTTGCATGAAGAGCTTCTGCCTGTAGTCTTTGCAGAGAGCGTTTGTAATCCATGCTTTGACTAGTGCATTTGTTTGAAGCCAATGTCGCAGGATCACGGAGTTGTCATCTGGGTGTTGTAGGGACCCATCAATGAAATCAAGTTTGTTTTTGATTTGTAGCGCGTTGTGGATTTGGAGGCTCCAACTATGATAATTTTCACCGTTGTCATTTAAAGGGGGTATTACGAACACCATGCCTGGATGATCAGCTAGTTGGATGTAGTAAGGGGAATCGCCATCGATCGGGGCATGCTTTGTTATATTCGAGCCTGTTGTGCTCGAACCCCCGTCCATCTGAAGAGCCTCGTCCCCTATTGTCTGCCTCTGATACCATGTAAAGCGAGAAATTTATTGTATTCTGGCTTGATTTTACATTAAGCCAAATAGGCTATTTATACAAGTAGCGTAGTGCAAATACATGGAAAGAAATAAAGATCACTGATTTTTCTATATACAATCTCCACAATCTTCTATATACGGAAACACATAAATGGCAAGTAATCAATTTGATTCATTATGAAATATCACAAAGTTAGGATGATTTCGTGAAATTCCGCCAATACAAATCACATAATTGAAATTTAGATGTTTTTCATTTATTTTCAAACCAAATTATTTTTAAAAGTATTTCACCATAGTAACTTGACGAGTTTGAAAGTTTAACTAGGTAACTTAACTTTTTTGTACAGAAAAATTATAATCGCATTCCATCTTATTTTTTCATGTGGGATTATTGTTAATGTTAGATATTATTATTATTATTATCTTGTATTATTTTCTATTGTTATATTAAGGTTTAGGGTTAATATTATATTTCTTTATTGTATCATATTGTTCCCTATATAAAGGAACTCTTATTGTAATTCATTATCAATTATCCGGCAAGAAATCTTAAAGGGCATTTACACTCTTATTTTTATTTCAGTGTGGCTTTACCAACTCATTAATTATTATTTAACGAGTGGGCGAGACATTCTTTTTATCTACTTTTTTTTAATGATGCTATTATTCGTATACAACACTAATTTTTTTTTCTACTCCTAAGCTGCTGTCCGCAGCACATGATTACATACTCCTTCATTTCATCTTGCATTCATCTTCTTCGGCGATGCAAAACTATCTCACTTTATTGATTTAATTCCCTTACTTTCTTTTGTCTTTGTTCTCTCATTTTTTTCTTTTCACTCTCTTACTTATTTTGTCTTTTCCCTCATCCTTTATACACGGTCGTCATCATTATTCTCCATTCTCCAACCATTCTATGTCTTTCTTCTCCTATTCCTATTTTGTCTTCGTTCTCTTTTGTCCTATTTTAATCTCTCACCACACCATCGTATGTTTTTTTCTCTCTTATTCATCACTCATAACCTTATTACAGTATACATTTTCCTCAACTTCTTCCCTTCTTTTGTATATTTTCTTTTCTTTCTTAATTAGTATTAGTATATGATATTCCAATATCTTTCTGACGTTCATCTCTTGTTCATCTCCTAATTAATTATGGCTCCTTGTTAAAACAAAATTCTCTCTTAATCTCTATAATTATATTTTTATACTATATCAAATTTCTTCTTCTTTCTATCTTCACTATTTATTTTTCTTCTTGATCTCTCGTCATTTTCTTTTCTCAATCTCGGTCACTAAAAGAAGTCAAGTTCGTGTGCCTCACGTACAGCCATCTTTCCATTTTGCAGATATATTCACCAAAAGTTTTTGGACTGCTCTATTTGAATACTTTTCCTCTAGTCAAAGCATTAAGCCTCCTCCTGCGGGGCGTGTTAGATAATATATTATTATTATTATTATTATTATTAAAAAGTGCACGTCCAAACCTAAAAATAGGTTTGTCTGTGAGGGTGCGTGTTCGAGTAAAAAACTATAATTGGTACTTCAACTATCAACTTAAGCTTTTAGTTGAGTTGGTCCTCTAATATGGTATTAGAGCTAGTACCTCGCGGACACGAGTTCGAATCCTAGGGCATGCAAAAATTTATTTCTATTTGTTTCTCTCTTGTATACTTATAAAAATGGCTCTATTTTCATTCTAAATGGGCCTCCATAAATCTCTTATTCTCATAAAGTCTCGAATTTCTCTACAAAAAAATCCCTCTAACTGTTAAACAGGCTCCTTGGGTTTGTTCGTGAGGACGCGTGTTAGAGTATAAAAGTATATTTGGTTCTTCAACTATTAGCTTAACCTTTTAATTGAGTTGGTTTTCTAATTGTTTAAAGGGAGAATTGCAAAAGTCTCCTTATAATTATATTTTTTTTGCACACTCTCCCTTCACTGTATTTTTGCAAAAACTCTTCTTCATTCATGTTCATTTTTGCAAAACTTCTCTCTTACTCATGTTCATTTTTGCACAGTCTGTGCAAATCCGTGAAAATTAATGTAAGTGTCAATTAAGTGTTAACTCAAACGTGCTTAGGGGTGGGCACTTTGGCAACGAAACTAGAGACCCAATCCAAACCAAACCGGAATCGGGACCGGAGAATTGTGAACCACGGGTAACAGTTCTGGTTCTTAAAATGGAGAATCGGGGAGTTTGGTACGATCGGATTTGACCGATTCGGTCCAGTTCTAGACCGATGCCCACCCCTGAACGTGCTAACTCAAACGTCCAACAATTTAGTGACACTTCCGTTAATTTTCACAGATTTGCACAAACGATGCAAACTTGAACATGAGCGAGGAAGAGTTTTTGCAAAAAATACAGTAAATGGAGCGTTTGTGCAAAAAAACAATTATAAGGACACTTTGCAATTTTCCGTAGTTTATTTTTCATACTTTCAATCAGGGTTCCTATGTTACCTATTTAGGGTTTACTAATTTGGATTAGGTAGTTTCCTATTATAAATATGTATTCCATGTGTAAAGGATGTTCTCATTGTATTGTGGACAACATCAAGTATTCATCAATGAATCTTGAGATCGACTCATACTTTTGTTGCTCAGTTTTAGTCTAGAGGGAAAAGACTCGGATGAGTGATTGTTTGGAGAAGAATCGTGTCATGGATTGCTTGTGGGGGAAATCACACATCTATACAAGGCAGATTAAAACTTGATAGTAGTCAAAGATTATCATCTCAACCAGAGAAGGGCAAGAGTTAATTCAAGAGAGGGCAAGATTATCATCAGAACTTGGTCTTGATGAATTTGATGGGCATGTTCCATCTTATTGTATGAGAATAGGTTTTGCAATTTGATGATCATTGTACTTAAGTTCGTTTTTGTTTGGAGAGCATATTTACCATTTTTGTGTAGTTGGTTCTAATTGAATGACTTCAGAATTTAATGTTTGTAAGTAATTAGAGTAGTGATTTAACACAACTTTGACATTGTTATCATGCGATTTCACCTTTTATTCAACTTCAAATGCAGAAACAAAAGCAGTTAGCTCAAGTAGAAATTACATAATAATCTAAACCTAGTGAGGACTCAGTAGGCTATTGGGATCGGGATAGGTTTGATAGATTCAGATGTTGGTGTGTGTTTTGGGCTAAGTTTGAAGAATTAGTCAGGGTCGGTTCGACATTGTCCCATCATGCCACACTCCATACCATATATATAATTGTTTTAAACATACACATCTTACAGAATTGTTATTAAAGATAAATGTAACTTGATGCACCTGATGAAATCTCTAAATGGTGATAATAATCTTGAGGTACATAATTCATTTTGGAGGCCTATAACAAAAGTTATAATTAGACCTTTTATACAAAAGGATATGGCGAAAATAACATGGATACAAATATTTCAAGCTACTTAAGACAACAGAGCAGAAGAAGGGCAGTTTTAATGATACATGCCCTCGCCCTACTCAAATACCGCATACCAGATCAATTCATATACACTGAAAAACCTGCATACTCAAATACTCGACAGGAAGGGAATTCCCTAATACATGCTCCCAAAAATAAAATTAATTAACAGTAAAAATTAACAATTCTATTTTCTCATTCAGTAAAAAATAAATCAAACAACTCAATTTTCCAATCATCACAACCATAAATTGTCCATAAAAATTAGAGAGGGTTTTTTTATTTACTCAATATTATAGAATATAATAGTTTTTTTAAATGTAACAGGTATAGAGTAGTGCATGGATGAGTCACCCCATACACGTTCTGACTGCATGAAAATGTGTATTAACCATTAGTTTTCAAGGTGCCCCCCTCCAATCAAGGCAAAGAGTAAGGATATTGAGACCCGTCGTGTTATGTTTTTTGTCATCCATATTTCAAGCAATGCAACATTTAGACCACTAAAACGACTTGAGCTCAAAAGTATACAGAGATTATAAGATAGAACTACAAAATAAATGACAAAAATTCAATTTCACTATCCTTTAAAAATGTAAAAATGTATTTGCTTATCTGGGCCTGCCTCTTGGTATTGGCTCGGTGTCTGTGAGCTCTCCTTCTAAATTTGATATGGTTTCTGGGCTACTTGGAAGTGGGCCTGCTGTTGATGATCTTCATACCCCATTAGCGAAATTGTTTGGTAATAGGAAATGTCTTAGGCGTCAGCGGTGGAACGCCCTTATTCCCCTGGTGTTTCTTCGATGTCGTTTTCTCAAACAGAAGATCGTTCAACCATCCCATCCTCCTGTGGCTCCTCCCGAACCTCTAGATCTCTCCCCACGCTTAGGGATCTCAAACATCGTTGCAAGTGTTAGAATTGTGCCCTAGCCCAAGTGTATAAGTAATCTACAATGTAAATGTTTTATCATCTTTCGGAAATAATA